>JAJLXD010000117.1:0-32397 GCA_030571115.1 Wickerhamomyces sp. yHMH617
TAGACTGCGACTTCTGAGTTTCTGGACTTCTTTTAAAAGGGGTTTTATGCATAACCCTTTTAATACCCTCTCTGAAAGTTCTAGAAGAGGGTTCATCACTCCCTGAATGATGATTTGTAGAATCAGCATTAACATTTGAGTTCAGTGTATCATCAGCCGCTTTTGTGCTTCTGTTCGACTCCTTGTTGAGCTTCTTTGAAGTATTGGAAGAATGTCTGCGCCATCGTTTGGACATGACATCAAATTTTATTATTAAAAGAAGAAGAAGAACAAGAAGAAATGAAATGAAATTAAATAAGGAGAAATCAAAAAAAGAGATCATTTTTTTATAAATGGACAAATCTTTTCCAATTTTTAATGATGTTTCCATCAAATATTACAATTAATTAGTCTCCCAAATTACATGATCTACCAATTAATTTATAAGAAATTGAAGTTACTTAATTTTCCAGGCTATCTTCCCCTAAACCCAGGTATATTTAAAGATTCTATACAAATTATTCGAGAATATATTAGCTTGACATGAATGTTTATTGTGTTACCATATTTTATGCTTAGTTTGTGCCTGGTTTATTACCGCATTTGGAAGTCAAGCTTTTTATACTCTCCGTGAAAAATTGAAAAGTTTCTGAACAAAAGATGAACCAAAACAATGCAGAAAGAACCAGATGTTCCAGCTCATACAAAGACGGTTGCAGTCGACACTCACTTCTCCGCGTCTGGAGCTCAAGAGAATCGTGCCTAAACATAGCACTTTCTATTTCAGAAACTCAGACCACGAAAATAACATCAGAGACTTAGAAGCTCTCCATAGAAAATTCCAGCATCTACCAACGTCCACAGACACAAACAAAACTGCCAAATGGATATCTCTACAGCAGTACTCTCCAAAAGCAGGTGGTGAAAGACTGAAACCATCACAGCATAAACATCTGATCGTAATGCTAAACAAATTGAATGCCATAGACAATCAGTTGAAACCAGTCGAACTCACACAAGCATTGCAAAAATACTCAAGTAGTTCTGAAACTGACTCCTCAAGCAAAATCATCCAGGAACTGGACAAATTCGGTCGTGCTAAAAGTAAAGGTGGCCGTAAATCTTCTTCGGCATTGGTATATCTAACTAAAGGTACTGGTGAATTTTTGGTTAATGGAAAAACTTTGGATCAATATTTCCCTGAATTAAAGCATAGATTAGACGCCATTTATCCTCTAAAAGTTGTTGAGGCACAAGGTGAATATAATGTTTTTGCTAAAGTTATTGGTGGTGGTGTAACTGGTCAGTCAGGTGCCATTGCTAATGCAATTGCTAAGAATCTGGTAATTTTCAACCCATTGTTAAAGAAGAGATTGTATAAAGCAGGGTGTATGACCAGAGATCATCGTCGTGTTGAAAGAAAGAAACCTGGTAGAGTTAAAGCCAGAAAATCTCCAACTTGGGTGAAACGTTAATACACTCTCAACGTCATGTATATATGTATACGGAGTTCAATTGCTCTACAAAGGTTTCTGTATATCAAAGAATAAATTCACAGAATCTATGTTTATAAACACGTACCTATTTTTTTTTCTCTATGTTCATGTAGAAGTGTTTCTAAGTAACGCTTCTTTCAAAATGTTTTTCCAATTAGCATTGAGTACAAAGTATACCTCGAATACACTCAGTACAAATATACCACAGCCAAGTCCAATCCATAATCCAGCTAATCCCAACTCTCTACTGAAGGCAAAATAGAAAGCCAATGGTACTGCAACCATATAATATGCTAAAAGGTTTAGATTACCTCCTATTTTTTGACGACCTTGGCCTCTTAAGCACCCTGCTGCCATCACGTTGACAGAGTCATATAGTTGATTTATAGCCAATACTTTTATACCAGTAACAGCTGATTTGGCAACATTAGAATCATTCGTAAAGGCTTTGACAACATATTCTCTTCCTAAAAACAATGCTATGCTACTTGAACACCCAACAATAAGCGCAAGCAACATTGAAACTTTTGTAGCAATTTTGGCATTGAAAGAGGATTGAGAGCCAATTTGTGTTGCAATTCTTGTGGAACTGGCTATACTAACACCAAATGGAATTTGAAATATTAGAGCTCCAAGTGAGGACACAATAGATTGACCAGCCAATGCATCAGTTCCTAGTCTTGCAGCCGCTAGTGTCAGTATTTCGAATGCAAAGAACTCAGCTTCAACCATGATTACACCCGGTAATGCTAGAGATACCATAGGACCCCAATTCATAAATGATTTCTTGAGCTCAAGACCGTTCCAGCATTCTTTACCCTTAATGAAACATACATATAACAGCAGTAAGCAGGCCATTGTGTTATACGTTATGACAATCGATAGAGGAGCACCGGCAAAGCCAATACCAATTGTCGGATCCCAAACTAGATAGTAATTCAGTATAACGTTGATTGGAGTGCAAATGAACAGGATATATTGACCAGCATTGAAAATACCTTGTGATTGTAAGAATCTTTTACCAGTCTCAAAAAGTACAATTCCTGGAGTTCCAAAAGATATGATTCTTAAATAAAATTGAGCTAGTTCAGTTATGATCTCATGTTCTACGAACAGATCTAGTATCGCCTTTGAACACCACCAAAGCGCAATTATGGGTATAGAGATTACAAGAATCATCATTGAACATCTCTGGAAATGCATACCAACGAGTGCTTTTCTCTCAGCCCCAAAAGCCTGTGAACAGAGAGTATCCAAACATGTGGAGAGCCCCGTGAATATACCATTTGTGATATTAAAAGTCATGGTGGCTAACGAAACAGCAGCGAGCTCATTCTTCCCCAGATGACCCACGGAGAAAATAGACACCACCGTGAGTGAGTACTGAAGAAACAGCGTAATTATCAGCGGAACCGCAGATTTCCCAATAACAACCAGCTCTTCTTCCGTAGTAGTAATATCGGGCTCATCACCGATCTCTTGAATGCTCGAATCAGCCTGTTCAAATGATCCATAGCCGAGCTCCTCTTATGAGCTCTTTGACAGCATTGTTAGAGATTTCCTAACTATAATTAATGAGAGTGGGAGAAGAAGAAGAGATGGTTAATTTATCATGAAAGATAGTTGAGGTAAGTAATGACCAAAAGAGGTAATTCTACTCCGCGGAATTTATTTCCGCTTTAACACTCAATTATTTAACGGTTAATGTAAGATTTATGTCTCTCAGAGTAATCAGTATTCACAGTATTGATCGAATCATAAAATTCAAGTAATTAAATGGAAGACCAGTTCGAGGCAGATTACGGCAACAAGATCAGGAACTACAGAAAATCGCAGTTGTCAAAGATCCCAAAAGAATGGTTACTTTCTAAAGAACTGCTACCTAAGGAAACCGATGTGTCCAGATTCATCGAAGAGTCTCTGTTATTATCACTCATTGAACTTGAAATCACCACTTCTTCAACTAAAGCCATTCTGAAAAAATTACACACCGGTGAATGGTCCTCTTTTTCTGTCACTAAAGCGTTTGCACATCGTGCTGCAATAGCGCAACAATTGGTGAATCCATTGACTGAAATCCTCTTCGAAGAAGCATTTATCAAAGCACAACAACTCGATGATTACTATAACAAGCACTCAAAGACCATTGGTCCATTACACGGTCTTCCAATATCCATCAAAGATGAGTTTGATCTAAAAGGTGCACATACTACTTTAGGACTCATCTCTCAAATAGATGCCGAACATTCAAAGACCACATCACCAAATATAGAAATCTTGATTTCAAAAGGCGCCATACCTTTCGTCAAGACGAATGTTCCTACAGCTGCTTTTAATATTGTCACGCAGAACAACCTTTTTGGTTCAACAACGAACCCTTACCAGCGTAAGTTCGCTTCTGGTGGGTCCACAGGAGGTGAAGCTGCTTTGGTGTCGCTGAGAGGATCACCTTTGGGTGTGGGAAGTGACTTGGGTGGTTCTATAAGACAACCCTGTTCTTTCACGGGTATTTTTGGAATGAAGCCAACGTCGAATAGAGTTCCTCACTGGAATGAGAAAATCGTTGTTGCTGGAATGGAAAGTCTGAATGGAACTAATGGTTGTTTGAGTAATGATGTGGATGGATTGGAGTTGTATTTCAAGACTATAATTGAAAGTGAACCTTGGAGTAAAGACACTAGAGTTGTTCCTATTCCTTGGGATAACAATGTATCTATTCCTAAAAACGTAAAGATAGGCATACTGTCAGATGATGGGAGGATTAGGGTCACTCCACCGATTAGAAGAGCTCTGAACGAAGTAAAAAAATTATTGATTAAAGAAGGCTATGAAGTTGTGGATTTCAAGCCTAGAGAAGGACTGATTCCAGAGATAGCGTCATTCGCAAATACTTTCATGTCTAGCGGTGGATTGAAAACACTATACGATGAAGTGAGTAAGACAAATGAACCACACCAAGACATCGATCAAATCAAGGAATCAAGAGATCTACACGTATCAGAACTATGGAACTTACAAAAGCAAAGAACACTGAAGGTCAACGAACTATGGGGATATTGGCAATCATTGGGTATCGATGCATTAGTATCCCCAGTCACAGCACTTTCTGGATGTACTTTTGATGGGTTTGTCGATGTCAGTTACTCTCCATTAGCCAACGTTCTTGATTTCCCAAGCGGCGTGTTCCCTGTTTTGAAAGCTGATAAGAACATTGATGTGAAAGGGAATGATTTTGTTCCAAGGAACAAGATGGAAGAAAAAGCATGGAATGAATATGATGCTGAATTATCAGATGGTGTTCCTATTGGGTTACAACTTTTAGGTCCAAGGTATCAGGAGGAAAAGGTTATTGAGCTCATTAGGATCGTTTCTAGGTTGATCAAGTTTTAGGAACCACGTTCTAGAACTACAGGAACAGAAGTGTTTATAGAAACATTATAGTACACATTTTTCTTGTATATCTTTATTTTTGAGATACAACCCTAACCGAGATCAAATTCTTCAAATCTCTTATTAGCCAGTTCTTCTAAATCAACAGCATCTTGATGTACAGCAGATCCTTCTTCATTATAAAACTTAGCGTTAGAATATATTCTGAGCACATACTCTTTGAACTTATCAAAGGTTTTAATTCTTCCATTTTTCAAATTTTTTCTGATTGTATTCAAGGCCACAGGTTGAGGCACTACTTTATAATAATCGGGATAAAGTTTCTTCGATGGTAAATCAATGAAGTATTCACTTAACAAATGACCATCTTCTTCTGATTTAGTATTTTGTAGTTCATCCAAGAGTTTCAACCCTTTGTCAACAAGAGGAGATTTATGTTTTTTAGCCCTTTTATTTGAAACAAAGGAGTCATCGGCATCTTCATCTATGGAAACATCCTCCTCCTCATGCGTGTCATCAATGTGATTAACTGTAGCAGATCTGGATCTTTTGCCACGACCATTAGTCACAATAGCTGGAACATCTTCAACTTCTTCGTGCTGATTTTCACTAGCCTGCTCTAATCCCTTCTTTCTTCTTTCTTTGGCTAATCTCTTACGCTCTATGGCAGCTTCAACTGTATCCTCTTCATCGTCCATTGCTAGCAACCATTGTTCTTCTGTTAATCCATCATCATAGTAAACACGCTTTTTTTCTCTCGTACGGCCCAACTCTTCACTAGCTTCAGGTTCCAAATGTTTAGCAATGTCCTCAGAGAATATCTCTGGCAACTCAGCTTCAGTAACTAATCTCTCCCTATAGCCACCGCTCTTTCTACTTTGTATTTTTTCATGTGTGATCCTTTCAAGATCCATTTGACCAAATAGTTCTCTTTCTTCTTCACTTCTAGCTATAACGTCATTCAATTCGTCATCATCTAACTCTTCTTTCTCATCATTTGCTCTACGGCCATCGTTCTCCAAAAGTTTTTTCAAAAATTCTTCTTGTTCTTCAGCAGTGGATTTATTATCAAATTTACCAGCTTGAATGACCTTTCCATCAATATCCAACTTTTGTAAAGCTCTTTCCAAAATAACCTCTTCAACTGTATCTGTCGTGATCAATCTCAAAATTCTGACTTCATTCTTTTGACCAATTCTATGAGCACGATCCTGTGCTTGTAAATCTTGATGAGGATTCCAATCAGTATCAAAGATGATAACGGTATCAGCAGTTTGTAAATTCAAACCTAAACCACCTGCCCTAGTAGATAATAAGAAACAGAAATATTCAGATTCTGGATGATTGAAAACTTTCAACATATCGGTACGATCATCTGCTTTGGTGCTACCATCTAATCTCAAGTAAGCAAGGTTAGTCATTCTCAAATAATCCTCCATGATATCCATAACTTGAGTCATCTGAAAAAACATTAACACTCTATGGCCACTTCTCTTTAATTTTGGCAAAACCCTATCTAATAGTTCAAATTTACCACTTGTTCTCCAAAGCATCTCTGATGAAGCATGAGTTGGATTTACAACATTTTCAACGTCTTCAAACACATATGGATGGTTACAAATTTTTCTCAATTGCATAATCTTGTTGTTCAAACCTTTTATACCAGACTTTGTAGCCCCAGACGTTCCAGCACCGACAAACAAAGCATTATGCTTTAACATCTGTTGATATAAAACGTATTGTAATCCAGAAAGTTTACACTTGATGACAGTTTCCACTTTATCTGGTAAATCTTTCTCCACTTCTTTTTTCAAACGACGTAACAAGAAAGGTCTCAAAACTTTATGTAATCTTCTAATAACCAATAATGTTTCTTCTTCCGATAGTTCAATTTTTTCTTGTCCACCAGTATTTGCGAAAGGGGTATTGAACCATTCATCAAAAGTTTTCACAGAGTTGAATACCTTAGGAAGGACAAAGTTTAATAATGCCCATAGTTCAGGTAAATTGTTTTGTAATGGTGTACCAGTCAAAATCAAACGATTTTTGGTATGGTAATATTGGGAAATGGTGACTGCCAATTTAGATTGAGCATTTTTCATACGATGACCTTCATCAATAATCATATGGGCCCATCTGACTTTAGATAGCACTGGACGATCTTTGATGATATATTCAAAAGTCGTCAAAAGAACGTCAAAGTTTCCACCTTTAACCTCGGCAGCTAAGCCTTTACGTTGATTTGGCGTTCCTTTATAGATGATAGTTCTTAATGATGGTGCCCATTTCTCAAATTCCAATGTCCAATTTGTAATAGTGGATAAAGGAACAATGACTAAGAATGGTCCTCTTTCTTTTTTGATCTCGATCAAATAAGTAATCAACGATAAGGATTGAATTGTTTTACCTAACCCCATTTCATCTGCTAAGATACCGTTTAAATGATTATTGTATAGTGAAACCATCCACTGCAAACCTTTAATTTGATACTCTTTCAAGGTACCACCAACCAAAATAGATGGTTGTTTGGTAATTTCCTCTTTAACTTTATGGGCCACTTCATAATAATCAATCTTTTCCCTTTGTTCATCTGTCAACTCTTCAACAATCTCTTCGCCGTTTGCTAATTTGGCTTCTGCTTGTTGAGTCTGAACAGCTCTGGCTAATGAGTCCAAGAAAGAATTGGTTTGTTTCAACAAGTGTGTAATTCTTGTATCTTTGGTTTGATCTAATAACTTCAAATATGCCTCTTCATCATTTGCTTTCAAAGCCTGTAAACGTTGTCTAGCCGTCTTTTCCAGTTTCTTTCCCTCATCTTTTTCAATTTGTCCATGCAATTGAGAAATTGATTTAGCAAATTGATATCTTTTACTTAGTAGTTCATCTCTATCATCCCTAATTTCATTAGCCCTGTCAACAATGACAGCAATTCTCTTTCTATGGATTGCCTGCTCAATCTTTTGTTTCTCCAAGCGTTGTTGCTGCTCTAACTCTTCAGCGAGTTTAGCAGTTTGTTTTGTGACCACTTTAGGCCTTATCTGTAAAGATCTTTGGGCTGTAGATGTTATTGGATGATCTTTCAAATAATCAACAGTAGTGTGAGCTTTTGAACCGATGGAGAACAACAGGTTTTGTCTTATGATTTTCTGTTTTGCAAGTAATTTCAACGATTTTAATTCGACTAAAGCTTTGATCTTGAGCTCATCAGCAACCTTAGATAAATCGTCTGGAGCATCCAAAGCAAGGTCATCGGATTTGAATGTACCGATATTGGCTGGGATTTTCTCTAATTCTGCGATTCTCGAGTTGACTTTAGTTAAGGTTTCTTGTTCTGAAATGAAACTGACACTTGCGTCTGAGCTGAATCTGTCATGTATTCCCAAATTCAATGCTCTTTGATGGAAATCGGAAGAAGACGTAACAGGCTTCATATTGCTATCATCAGTTTCCACAGCATTACCATTCGGAGTGGTGGCATTAAATCCCAATCGATTCTGAATAGCTGAGGGTATACTTATTCCTCTAGATACAAGCTGAAAAGCGATCAATTCATCACGCAGCACATCTTGGTCGTATGACTTTTTGGAAGAACGTGATCTTAGCTTTTGAAGATTTTCTCTATATTTCTTTTGTTGTTCACTTATCTGATATAAGACACGTTCTATGTTTTGTTCTTCTGTAGGATTGGATTTAGTTAGATGCAATGATCTGTACCTTAGTAATAACAACTCCAGTTCATTTCTGCTTTGAGGAAACGGTATTCTTTGTGATATATTAGTAGCTGAGGTTATCTGTGAAGTGTTAGGGTTCAATGAAGATGTAGGTGTATGCGATTGCTGGAAAGAAGACATTGTTTCTGTATTGGCTCTTTTGTTGATGTAAACAATTCACGCTTTGAAAATAGGACAGCACACTCCTTAATTTTGGTTTGATTTATCCAGCTTAAAAGCGGTAAATGCGTACGGGTTAATAATGTTACAGCTGAATGGAAATATCGGCACACAGCGAATAAAAAGTGGACAGCTCTAAAAGTAATCGAAAAACAATGGAAACTGTTTGTTTTTGATTGTTAAAACTCGACTTTTTTGTTTTTTTTTTTGGTGTTTTCTTCCAAAATTTTCTGAATTTTTTTTTTTTTTTTTTTGACAAAAATTTCGCGAATTTTTTTTAGCTTATGTCATTTTACAGGTTACTGTGGTTACGTTAACATTAATTATAAAATCAGATAGTTACATCAAATAGTTAAATCAAAACAATTAGACAGAAGAAGAAAAGAATTCGAGATCTCGAGATCTCGAGATTAAGCAGCGTAGATGGTATATTCACCTTTTCCCTCAGTTTCTATCTTTTCTTCAGCTTTCTTCAAAGCTGGACGAGCTTCGATTTGTTTGACATATCTTTTCAAGAACGGGTATTTGCTCTTATCAAAACCAAACTTATTGAACCTATCACCATCAAAAACAATTTGAAGATTGAAACTTAAGATGATGTCTGCTCCAGAAAATTTGTTGTTCACAAAGTAGACTGGTTCACCAGCTTCTTTGAGGAGGCTGGAATTTTCCTTTAGGACACTTTCCAAATACACTAATTGCTTCTCAACTTCCTTCAATGTGAAGGATTCATCAATCTTTGATACAAACTTTCCAACAATAGGCTTAATAAAAAAAGGAGATCTGGCCACACCAACTGAATGAATAATCAAGAGAAGAAATAATGGTTGTAAACTTCCCTCTGCAAAGTGTAGATAATAATCAACCTGATCCAGTTCTCTCTCAGTCAATCCTGAAAAGACACCATTGTAGTCAAACTTCTTGATCAAGTAATCAACAATATGACCACTTTCAGCTAAAACGTATGGAGGGGTACCATCATGATAGTCAACTTCAAGCAATGGACTCTTTCCCAATGGGTGAACCTTCAACAAAGCAGGATCAGCCAATTGATGGATTCGGTGATACAACTTCAAGTTATAGTCAATTCCCAATTCTTCCAGAAGCCAAAGAATTCTTTGAGCCCTAGAAGCTTCGAGCCTGTTGGTTTTACAAGTTAGTTTAATGTTTTTTATATTCCTCGGTCATAATTCATAAAAAATGTAACCGAATACGTACCAATGAAGAGTAATTGTGGGTTTAATAACGGTGGTTTCTTCTGGAGCTGACATCTGTTAATCTTGAAAGTGAAATAAATAACGGTATAAAGAAATTGAAATGGATTATTCACCATTAGTTTTATAACAATTATTTACAAAGCATAATCGTTAAATTGGTTGCTACACTTGTTTCGGTAATACTCGGTTATAATGATGTCACATAATAATTAAAATACATCAACCATTTTGGGAAATCTTCGAGGGGCTGACAACTAATAGGAATTGTAAAATGTGCTTATATAAAAGGCTTTAAATGAGACTAATATTATGTTTGCTTTGTAGCAATTTATTTTACAAAATGGCTAATGTAGTTATGACAAGCACTGAACTGGTGATTCCTTACCCAAACCTTGTCCAGCTACCAAATGAGGTACTATTCAAGGTTTTATACTTCTTAGACAACAAGGATATTGATACTTTATGCATGATTAATCCGATAAGGAGCAGAATTTCCTCTTTATTTGCCGTTGCTTCTGATATTTCACCTATTCACTTTAAGAATGTTTGCAAAACATATACCATTGACAGGAATCTGGTGCTAACACTTAAAGAATCGAGACCAGACCTATTATGGCTCTTGATAGCTGTATATGATTTGAAGTACACACTTCCAATACTGTTTGATCTTTCATCGCTAATCGATAACAAAATCAGCATATTTGATGAAGCACTTCCATTCACGTGGGATGCAGAGGGAGAAAACGCATCTATATGGATGGAGAACATATCAAGTAGAACAAAGCTTGTCACATTTGAACATCTTACTAAATTGAATCTCTCGGATGTGTCAATAGACCCTCAACTATTTAGTTTCCCTAACCTTCGGATGCTCAAACTAGTCAGAGTCCAAAGCACTAATGTTGACGGAAAATTTCACATGCCAAAACTAACCTCTCTATATGTCGGTGTCTTTTTTGAAGCAATTAATGAAAGCATCGATTATGAACAATGCCCAGATTTGAGAGCTCTTACAATAACAGGAATCATTGACAAGGTTGAATGGGACTATGAAGAGTTTCCCTCTCTGGAAATATTATCTATTTATGAATGTGAAAGCTTGATAATATTTAACAGATTGAATTTTCCAAGTTTAGAGAGATGGATAATCAGGGATACAGACGTTCAGCTAATATCAGATGTATCTGCTCCTAACCTGCTTTCATTGCATATCGAACAGCATATGTCGTCAGTCATTAAGTTAGAAAATCTTTTCTTCCCCAAATTGAAACAATTACACTTATGGGTATTCCGAATCTCAGGTATTAGTGATGTATATTCACCACTTCTGACACAGGCTTCAATGATGATGTCATATGAGCCGGTTTCTACGCCTGAAGAACCTATAGATTTTTCGTGTTTCAATAATCTGACTTCGATACAAATATGCTCTGCATCAGAAATCTTGAGACACATTAAAGCTTTGGAAAGTTTAGAAATCAGAGGTAGGTTTACTCAAATGCTGTTATATGCCCTAGACCTGAGCCATCTGCAATCATTTCATATCTATTTCAATAGTGGGTTGACTAAAGTACCTCCAATATATCCCTGCAACCTTCATACCTTGAAGATATCAAGATGTACTACATTGACTGATATCAAAAGTCTGGAGAGAGACTATCGCTCTATCAAAACTTTATCCATTGAATACTCAGAACTACGGGAATTGAAAGATATAACACTTCCTGAGCTTCAAAATTTGAGCTATCTAACATCTACTAGTCAGCCGTTGGCTGTCACAGGGTGTGTGTTTCCCAAGTTGATTTCATTCAATGCTACAAATTTGGAGATTAGCAGCTCAGCTAGCTCGTTTTTTGATATGAAAGCACCACTGTTAGAGTCATTCAAAGTGGACAACTTCTCTATTGATGAATTGAAACTTCATGGATTTCCTAAACTTAGACAGATTAAAGCAGTTGGTGGTGTCAAGAATATTAGCATTGAGGATTGTTCGAATCTGAGAGATCTTGATATAAGTCGAAATGAACTACAAAGTGTGACGACAGATTGTCTAGGGAAATTACTGGCTATAGAATGCGATGAAACAAATATATGGAAGTCGAAGATTGATGCACCATTATTAAAGAGGCTGGATGATTACGGAGGCCAAACTCGATTCGTGATGAAACGACCACATATCTAACGATATGTAAAATTTGAAACATTAATGACTTTTATTTATGCAAATTTTAATGACGTATTAAATCTATGTAGCTTCATTCGATATGGTATTTTGCTCGATTTGGAATTCAGCAACTTTCTCGGATAAAGAGTCTCCATCACTTGATTGTGGAGATTCTTGTAATTTTTGTGAAGCTTGAGTTTTAACGATACTGTAATGCTCATCTATTCTAACAAGGTTAACAGAATTAGCTAAGAAATTCATACCTAACTGTGCTTTCAAAACTGTAGAGATTATCTTCAGGTCCTTCTCCACTAGTTCAGAAACTCTCATAAATGCATATGGTATTAGTAAAAAACTGTTACCTTCAATCCATTTGAGATCATCTATCATACGAACATGTTTGTAATCAGATAAAACAGATTTCACTGCATCATCTAAGTCACCTTTGGTAACACCAACGATACAATCACTGATTTGAATGGCATTGAAGTAAATGTTCCTTTCGACATTGGAATCAAGTGGGGTATTAGAATCAGGTTTCGTTGGGAGATTGTTCTCCTTAGAGATCCTTTGAAAAACTTTTATAGCTAATGATAAGGAGTATTTTGGAATGGCTGATCTTGGAGTTTTAGACATGAACACACTTCTTGCCGGCTCAGGGTCCTGGGACTCTGAATATAACTTATAAGCTTCTGCTAATAAATGTAACACTTCTCTTTGGGGTCCTTTCATTGGTTTCCAGCTCAATGTCTTCTTATCTGACTCCATGAAATCTCTAACAATTTTTTCCCTGCTGGTGCACCATCTCGATTGAACGCTGGCAATTTCTAATAAATCTAAGGAATATGGCAAATCTTCTAATTGCAAAGATTCTTCTTCAGATTTCTCTTGAATACCGAATGCATCCTTCAACTTATCATTCCGCTCTTGCAAAACACAAGAAACGTCACAGTTTAGGGGTATTGAAGAAGTGCTTTTATGCTCAGAATCAGCTCCACATTTCAATTGTTTCTTAATTCTCCCACATTTACAAGTAACATCAACTTGCTCATTACAAGCCACGGAATCATCACACCGTGAAGGGAAATGACAAGCTTTTCTATCAACATGTTCACAATATTTCTTTCTCTTTCCACATATGGATTTGCAAACACATGGCCCCTTATGACAACTTATGAGACAGCTATGTTGACAAGGTAGCTTCTTTCCACAACGGTCTCCGCAAAATACCTCATCTTGATAGCACATTGCTTTAACCTTCTTCTTCCCACAGTTACACAACTTCTCGACACCTTTGGTACATTTCGGACAATCAATGCCATCTGGATGGCAATTATGGGGCATTTGTGGATGACCACAAGTAAGGGATCTCATACATTGAGAATGACAAGGGGGTAAAGTCACACCACAACGAACCGGAGCCAGGACAACAGTTTGGCCACAATGACATATTAGATCATCGTTAGAAGACTCTAAACAAGGGGGACAAGGACCAACATGACATGTTCTTTGACACAAATGATCAGCATTTCCACAACTTAATTTCTTACCACACACTTGCAAACAAATATGACTAACCTCTATAGAGAATGATTCATTATGTTGGTTGTTTCTAACGTTTGAGGTGTTATTTCTGATAGCCTTCTTCCTTATTCTCTCTCTAGCTTCTGCAACCTTTTCATCGACGCAACAAATATTAGTGCATCTGTGACGACGACAGGATAATAATGCAGAACATTTTCTGGAACACTCTGCTACATGACCTGCTTGAATGAACCTGCATGGTACTGCAAAAGAGTTGTTAGCACAACGACATTTCGTCGTGATCACTTCAAAGCAAGGGGAGCATTCACCTTCATGGCATGGCCATTTACAATGATGGCCACAAGCAAGCTTCTTGTCACATTGTTTTGAACAAGTTGGAATAGGTTCAGTACAGTTTACTCTATTACGGCCACCATTCAACTCCTCAATAGAAGTTTGTCCACAGTAACAAGTTTTAATCACGTCAGGGCTCAATAAACAAAGTTTTAAGTTCTTAGATTTAGGTTGACATTGAACCGTATCTGAATGTATGCCACAATCGTATTTCAGCTCAGAAGTTTCAGAACATTTAAAATTACCTATCCAGAATTGCCTTCCTGACCCAAAACTTCTCAAAGGTTCTCGCAAATGACATTTCACAAGATCCTCAGTGATACCACAGTAACACCTGGATTTAACAAACTCTTCACACTTACCACACACTCCATCATGGCATTGCTTACCACATTCATGTAGTTCACAAGGTAATAGGTCATGACATATGTCTTCACATTTCCAGCCTTCAGCATATGGAGTTAAAACACAAGGCCATTGAGTTTCATGGTTCCCACAGTGACACTTCATCAGTGGACCCAGGGCATTACAAGAAGCATGAGGTCCAGGATGGCACGATAGAGTACATCTATGTGGACATCCTTCCAATCTAGCACCACAAGTCTGGCCACAACTATTTGGAGTGAGTTCATTGATTGGCGGGTGTATGACCTTCTTACACCAACACTTCCCTTGAATTTTTTGCTTTCTATGGGATGTGTTACAGGCAGGACATTTCCAATTACCTGTATCATCAGTTGAAGAACCTTTCTGGGACCAATTAGTGATACAAGATGTATGGTACACTCTATAACATTCAGAACAAGACCACACTTTGTCTTGTGGTCCAACCTCGCAAGTACAGACCAAACAGGTATATGCTTCTTCCCTAATCTCCTTCAAGATGGTACTGGCAAGATCCAAGTCTTCATAGTCTGATTCGTCATCGCCATCAGACTCCGAATCTGAATCTATAACAGATTCACTATCATCGATGTCGCTATTGATCTCTTGATCCGAGACCGTAGAACCAGCAGCAAAAGAGTTTAATGTTTCATTTCCAGTTTCATTTTCATTAATATCAACACTACCATCTCGATGTCGCGCCGCTTCTTCCATTATACTTCTCTGAAGAGGAATAAAATTGTATATATAAATTTACCATTTGTACAGAATTTTTACTTACTGGATAAAAAAGCTTAGTCATATATTATATAATCAGAAATTTATTACATAATAACATCCAGACACCTTTTTAATAAGGAAATATTCGCGATTATATGACTTTTGAAACAACTCCTTAATAAAATTAATAAAAGTAATCGATTATTGAACAAAATACACCGTCTTTTAATAGATCAATTTGGGATTAGTTGGTTAGGAAACATGAGAAGTACACTTTTAAGACTTAGCGGTCATCACGCTGCACCAAAATATGTTCGTCATGCTGCTCCGTTGCCTCCAAATGTTCCGATCTTGTCAAAGATTATAAGCAAGACAATTGGAGCTGTTGGTATTTTTTGGATATTGTATCGCTTCAAACAGGACGGGTTGGTTATGCTTGTAAGTTCATTGAGTGTCTTATTATAATTTTACCATCTACTAACATTAAATTAGGGTTTGAAACATCCTTGGGACCATTGATGTCATGGATGAGTACACACAGGTTCACCTATTTATCATTATTTATTCTTATTTATTCATACTTCTTCATATTTATCCATATATTTGTTGATAATCAACCTCCATGTAAATCACCTTTTGAACCCACCTCTTCCTCTTCCTCTTCCTCTATAACCATTACTTGGTGATCCTTGACTATTATTTCCGTTACTATCATTATCCTTTCCAGATTGATGTCCTCTTCTAAATCCATTACTTCTTTCTCGTATTTCACGGCCATCTTTTTTATAGCTGAAGTCAAACCCTTGGGAGTTCGCCTCAAATTTGATACGGCCATTATCAACGTTCAAAACGACTGATCCTATGGAGACATCACAAAGATTGAAATGCCATTGATTTTGAAAACTCAAATAATAAGCATCACTCTGGAGACGTATTGTGTTAGAGTTTATGTCTCTTTTACTTGAAGACAGTGATAAAGGAATGATCTCTTCGTGGTCAGGTATCTGACTGTGGCTATTTGTAGAGCTTTTAGAGCTTATGACAGGTATCCTATCAAACGCATTCAATGCTATGCCTAATAATTCTTGTAACTTTGCGTCTGCACTGATGAGAGATTCGATAGTTTCTTGAACTCTGATCCATATCGAACTCAATTGATTTCTAGCATCACTAAATTTGGATTTATAGAACTCAAAGTTCGGACAAACGCTTAGTTCATTGAAACTCGAGGGATATAAAAAATGTAGTCCATTAGATATCGTATAGTCTATCTTCAAGAACACACCTAAATGTGCTAAGAGCCCTTCTCTGCTAGGGGAAGGGTGCGTTAACAAGATTCTGACATCACTATTCTTGGATTTTGATTCGACAGTCTTGATGAATTGGCCAATCTGAAGCATTGTTAACCATACATTTCCAGGTTCCCCCGAAATGGGGAGAATGCCTTTGTGTTGAACAATATCTTCAAGTTCTTCGTCGTTTAATGCGCTGTTTTGATGGAATAGTTTTTGGTATGATAAAGAGCCACCAAGGCCACATAAAAATATGTCAACGTCATCGTTTATGTTCAGAGTATAAGTATGGTCCTCATCGAGTATGTGCAAATTGTCTATATGATATTTTCCAGATTTGAATTTGTTGAGCACACTCGAGTCTTCGATCATGCCATATATTGTGTAAACTGGTATGTTCAGTTTCTTACCACCATTGATAAAATCTGTCAGTTCACTAATTTGAACGCCCTCAAGAAGATCCCTCAGTGCCTCAACGTTATGATCAACATATTCACCGGTCGCCCTCGACAGCTCACTGATCCTGTCGATCAATTCTTTATCAAGAAGTGGTGAAAAGGCCACAATGTGTCTCAGATAACTCTCATGGATCTTCGATATCGAGTCTTCGTCAAAGAAACCAAATGATCCGGTATGAAGAATGATCGAGGCATTGTAGTCTTGAGCCAGTTCATTTAGCAGTGACAGCTGTCCCCTCAGCTCAGCAATGCATAGTATCCGAGTGCCTTTGTGAGTTATCAAGTGTTGATTCATGAGAGCAAGACACTCTTTCGGCCTATATTGATGCGAAAAAAATAGACAGAAAAAAGTTCAGAGATTTGAAACACTTGAAAAAGAATTGGTAAAAGGGTGCTGATTGACTCAATCAGCAACTGCAACTTCGTTTAAAGCAACTTTTCAGTTACTACGCTAAATAAATTGTAGTGTCTTTTCGACAAGTTTTTTTTCATTACGTCAGAAAATACAAAATTTAATAAGAAAAAAATTACCCGGAGACTTTTAAACCTACACTTTCAACAAATTGACTCTATCATTTATTTACTGCTTTTTTTTTTCTATCATGATTTGGTTCTAATGGGGGTGTTAATGGGTTAGTTCTGGTATACATTCTTCATTTTTTTTGGAAGTTTTTTGATCAGGTTTTGATGGGTTTTGTGGTTTAACTCTGAAACAATTGCTTTTAATACACAAAAACAATGGTTACATGTTGAGCTAAAAAATGGACTATATGATCAGATATAAGGCTCAGCTTTGAACAAAAGACACCTTGGGTCAGGCCATTCAAACAAATTTCAAAAACGATCGCTTAAAAAACTGCTTAAAACTTGCTATATCCATTTAAAAATTTGCTAAAAACCATTGATTAAGTCAAAGATCACTTAATTACTCTTATTTTTGCTGAATTACTAGCTGATATGAAACTGCTCACTCAAAAGCAACTGCTTTGTTTCTTGAGCTTTATCACTGCCATCGAAGCTGGTTATTTTGTCCAGTTGAAGCACCCATCAACTATTGATAAATTGTTGAAGTCAGACGATGGAATCTCTGTGTCCCAACACTTGAGACCTCTTGTGAAGAAAATAATCTCGTTTGGTAACTTTGAGGGATTCTCAGGTGATTTTAGCAAAGAAACACTAGAAAGATTGAAAAGAAATCCGTTAGTGAAAACAATAACTAATGATTTCCCAATCAATGTCTTTGATGAAGGCATCCCAATTGAGAAACAGATCCAAGCTAATCGGGACTGCTCTAACTTTGATGGAGAAGAAGAAGAAGAAGATAATGACGATTCTGGTGAGGATACAGAACCATACTCACCGTTGAATTACGATACTCAATTCATGGCCCCAAGACATTTGGCCCGTATTTCAAGGCGTGCAAGATTACCTTTGAATGGTTCTTTCAACTACTATTTTGATCCCAAATTTGACGGGACAGATGTCTATGCTTATGTTATTGACACTGGTATTTATAAACAACATCCTGATTTCGAGGGTCGGGCTATATTTGGTACAAATGTTCTTAGTTCAGATTCAGATGCAGATGAAGGTGATCTTCATGGTCATGGTACTCATGTTGCTGGTGTGATTGGCTCGAAGACGTTTGGTGTGGCTAAAGGTGTAACTCTTGTTGAAGTGAAGGCTTTGAATAAAGATGGCACAGGTACCTTTTCTAGCGTTATAGCAGGTTTAGAATTTGCAGTTAAACACAGAAAGGAACATAACGTCCTCGGTGTCGCAAACTTATCATTAGGTTCCATGAAAAATGAGATTTTGAACACAGCTATCACATCAGCTGTTGATTCAGGGCTAGTTGTTGTCGTTGCAGGTGGAAATGCAGCTATTGATTCATGTATGACAAGCCCAGCAAGCTCCCCAGACGCTATCACTGTTGGTGCAATTGATGACCGGGCAGATGTTTTAGCCTATTTCAGTAACTTTGGTCAATGTATTGATGTGTTTGCCAGCGGTGTCGGTATTGAGAGTTTATCTCATAATGATAACAATACAAGTGTTATAATGTCGGGTACTTCCATGAGCTCACCAAGCGTCGCAGGACTCAGTGCAATCTTGTTACAAAAAGGTGTCCCTATAAAAGAGGTTGGTGCCAAGTTGATTGAGCTCAGTACTCGAGACATGATCTCAGTGAGCTCATTAAAGACTAAAGGATCTCCAAATCGAATTGTGTTTAATGGCATCACCAAAGAAGATGATGAGTTTGATGCCCCGGAATTGCGCGATGTGAATTTCCAGGACAATTACAAGACGAAGAAGATCAACATTGGCTCGTTCTTCCAGCCACAAACTAATTAAAGAGAAAAGAGATCACTAATCCAATGGCTTGATGAATTTCTCATCATCACAACTGTAGCTTTTGCGTAAAATTCAGAACACTGCCAAAAGAATAGCGTAAAATTCAGAACATTATATAACAAATCGCGTTTTGAAACAAAAACAAACAAAACAACAACAACACGAAACACCAGATATCAAATACCAAACACCAAACACCAAAAAGCTCGAGAAAATGGCTGAATCACGAGTCGATTTATTGAACTGGATCAACGATCTGTTGAATCTGAACTACACGAAGGTGGAGCAGCTGGGTTCGGGTGCCGCGTATTGCCAAATCATGGACTCTATCTTCTTGGATGTCCCAATGGCTAGAGTCAAATTCGATACTACTAAAGAATACGAGTATTTGAATAATTTCAAGGTGCTTCAGTCCAGTTTTGTGAAGCATAAGATATCAAAGACAATACCAGTGGACAAATTGATCAAATGCAGATTCCAAGATAATTTGGAATTCTTTCAATGGATCAGAAAATTTTGGAAAGAGAATAAAGATGAATCAGACTACGATCCAAACTCAAGAAGAAAATATCTTCCTCCCGCAACAGCTACTCCAGCTCGCTCTTCTTCAAGAACTCTCTCTACTGCTACAAATACCTCCACAAGATCTGCTGCTGCAACGCGCAATTCTTCATTATCGTCATCCTCAAACCCTTCAAATTCCCTTCCAAGAACAAGAGCATCAAACCCGAACTCCGCTACGAACTCGAGAGCTTCATCAAGAGTCTCATCAGTGAACCATCAAACTAGTGTTGTTAATAAAGATCTTGAACATGAGCTTTCGGTAACAAAAAGTTCACTCAACGAAGTGAGTCTTGAATTAGAAGAATACAAGAATGCAATTGAAGCATTGGAAACAGAAAGAAATTTCTATTTCAATAAGTTACGAGAGATTGAGATTTTGACAGAAAGTACCAGTGATACATTGAAAATTGACGAGCATAATGATGAGCTGAACTTGAAAGACATCTTGATCAAAATACAGGAGATTTTGTATAATACAGAAGAAGGTTTTCAAGTTCCTGACGATGTTGTTGAAGTTAACGATATCAATATGGAAGAGGAAACTTTTTAAAGGTGAATTTGCTTTATCATTGCATTTAAATGAATTATAAAAGAAAGAAAGAAAGAAAGATAAGGAAATCTACATGAAGTTTTCTAATTCTTCTTGCTCTATGTTGATATGTACAGTATTTTCAATTCATAAAATAAGTCATTATATATCGTGGTCTGATTTTAGTCTTTTTGTTGTTGTAGTGTGTGTGATTCAAGTAGATGGTGCTGGGTTGGATTCATTACTTTCAGATCCAAAAGCAGCTTTTCCAACACCAAGGTATTTCTCAAACGTATCATTCTCTTTCCATTCCCTTGGGCCTAGTAGCTCAATCATATCATCTCTAGTTAGAACTTCCTTTCTTAATAATAATTGTGCAACTTTCTCAACTTCAGCTTCTTTTTCAACTAATAAGTTTTTACATCTTTCGTAACAGGTTTCAATAATTACCTTCACTTCTGAATCAATCAATTTGGATGTTTTTTCACTGAATGGCTTTTGTACTTGGAATCCTCCCTGATCATCTGTATCAAATGAAACGTATCCAACTTTAGCTGACATACCTAACTTGGTTACCATAGATTCAGCGATGTTTGTAACTTTTTTGAAATCATCTTGGGCACCACTAGTGACAGATTTAAAATGTAATTCTTCGCTAACTCTGCCACCTAGAGCCATAGTCATTCTGTCATTAAATTGATCGACACTCAATAAATATTGATCTGGTGGTAAATATTGAGCATAACCTAAAGCACCTTGACCTCTTGGAATAATTGAAACTTTCAGTAATGGATCAGCGTATTTCAGGTACCAACCACAAATAGCATGTCCTGCTTCGTGATATGCAACAATTTTCTTCTCATCTTTAGATAAAACTCTGGATTTCTTTTCTAACCCAGCAATGACTCTTTCAATCGCATATTCAAAATGTTTCAACTCAACAAAATCGTCGTTATTTCTAGCGGCGATCAGAGCTGCTTCATTACATGCATTAGCAATATCGGCACCTGAAAATCCTGGCGTTAATGCAGCTAATCTTCCACTGAGTTCATCGTTTTTCTCAAGAACATATCCATCTCTATTGATATAAAGTTTCAAGTTTTTCATATGAACTTTGTAAATGGCTTTTCTACCTTCAATATCAGGTCTATCAATGTTGACGTGTCTGTCAAATCTTCCAGGTCTCATCAGTGCTGGATCCAAGACATCAGGTCTGTTAGTACCAGCCAAAACAACGACATGATCTGAGCTTTCAAACCCATCCATTTCAACTAATAACTGATTCAAAGTAGCTTCTCTCTCATCGTTACCACCCATTGCACCTCCTTTTCCTCTTTCTTTACCAATGGCGTCAATTTCATCAACGAAAATAATGGCAGGTGCTTTCTTTCTTGCGGTTTGGAATAAATCACGAACTCTTGAAGCACCAACACCAACAAACATTTCAACAAATTCAGAACCTGAAACAGATAAGAACGTAACACCTGCTTCACCAGCAGTAGCTTTAGCTAAAAGAGTCTTACCAGTACCAGGAGGACCAGACAAAATAGCACCTCTTGGGATTTTTGCTCCTAATCTCTCATATTTAGCTGGATTTTTCAAAAATTCAACAAATTCCATGATTTCCTCTTTAGCTTCATCACATCCTGCAACGTCTTTGAATTTGACTTTAATGTCTGTTTCTTGGTTGAATAACTTGGCTTTTGATTTACCAACGGAGAAGATGTTAGACATACCTCCACCGGCACCACCAGCACCACCTTGTTGGACTCTTTTAGTTAAATAGAAAAGCCCACCCAACAATAATGCTGTTGGTAAAAATGGTAATAATACGTTCAATAAGGATCCTCTTTCAACATATTTGACAGGGATTCTCTCGCTTGGTGGGATTTGCAGTTTATCTTGGATCTCATCAATCTGTTCTTCAAAGACATCCACGGAACCGATGGTGAATGAAACGATAGGTTTTGCAGTGATACCAAAGGCAGTAGTGCTTGGAATAGAAGAAGAAGCTTCAGGCCTTAGTTCAACTTCGACGAGGTACTTGTTTACAACATAAATCTTCTCAACCAGACCTTTCTCTAAGTATTTTGTTTTGAACTCTTGAAATGTCAACACATTGGAAGATCCCGACTTATCTCCTGGAGTGATCAAATAGAACAGAACGGTTATACCAACAGTCAAATACATTGATCTTTGGAACTCTTTTGATTTGAAATATTCCAAAGGAGACATATCCTTCTTTCCATCTTTATCTTTATCATCCTTCTTTTTGTTGTTTTCGTCCTTCTTGTTATCCTCAAAACGCCCAAACGACTGGGAGAAGTGACGTGCACTGTACAGGGTAAAGAGCCTTGTTGTTTGTAGCTTCTGTGGCTCCGACAGCCTTCTCAAGCTCGAGAATATGAGTCTCGATCTTGGTGTTATCATTATAGTGGCAATAGTTCGATTCACTTCAAAGCAGCTAGAATACGCTATTTAATTCTTTGAAAAAGCACAAATATGGAAAACAAAAAGTTTCAAGAAAGCTCGAACACACAAATTGGCTAATAAATATGAATAACCGTCACTTTAAGCACGAGTTTTCCCTTAACAAAGCCTTAGAAGAAATCAAAACCCGCCAAAAGCTCAAGTTCAAAAGTCGAGAAAAGATTAAGTTACCCGGTTTAATATTAAAAATACAAGATGGAGATTTATATGACTTTTTATTTCTATGTCCTTCTTTGAAAGGGCTCATTCGTCTGTTGTTGAATTTCCTCAAAAAGAGATGCTGTTACAAAAGGTGGATAACTGCTATTTTAGGTAACATGAACACTATTTAGGATTATCAAATAAGCCATTGATCTGGTATGCAAAATAGCGAGTTAGTTAAGAAAAGTATCTTGTAGGGTTTTCTTGTTTAAGCCCATCTGAGTCTTCGCTCAAGTCAAGCCACGTAATATCTTTGAAGTTCACGTCCGTTTTGGTGAGATTGATAAACTCTTCAAATTTATCCTCTGTCACTAGCAATGCAATTGCATCGAAGCCACCAGCTCCAGGAACAACCCCACCCAAGACTCCTTTGAATTCATTGCATGAATCTAGGACTTTGGTTTGCTGGTGTGGTTCGATCTCAGCACCTGATTCTTTAGTTATAATTCTGAAGTTCTCACGGATACTAAGAATTGAACTGATTAGAAGTTTGAATGGTTTTAAAGATTCGTTATCAGAAGTAAGTATCTCAGCAGAAGTGTGTTCAGAAATAAAACCAATAAATTCCGTATAGAGGCCAGATGTAGAATTGTAAATATCAGAGATCTCTTTCAAAGCTTTTACCACGTTCAGGTTACCAGAGTTTATCTTTGAATAAATCTCAGCACTATGAGTTGGATTTGATTTCTTCCAAGCTGTCACTTTGGAAACAAGTTTTGGTGTGTTTGACCCTGTTTTAATGTCACCCATCAAAAGTTTAACCTTTGGGGGAAGGACAACTTTGGTATGTTTGGTGCCCCAATCTGAATCTATAAGTTCTCTTAAATGTTTGCCTTTATGGGACTCAATTAAAGCTGGATCAAATCTTTTATATACAATTGAGCCGAAAGTTGCAGCCGCCACATCAAATCCCGAACCAATTTTCCCTTGGGCAAGACAATGGCTGTATTGTGCTAGGTTATGAATGGTGTTCAATGAACGTGGGTCAGATGAATCTAAATGCAAGAAATGTGATAAAAGTGCCGCTGTAATTGAGGTCACCAAACCAGCAGAGGAGCCAAGACCTGTCTTTGGTACATCATTGATTGGTAGTTCATGATAAAGAAACCCACCTTTTGAAGTTGTATTTTCCTGGGAATGGTATTCTTTATCAGAGAATATAGTCAATTTTATGGACTTTTCCAAGCGATTCAGATTCAAATACTTGAAAACAGTACTCAAAGTAGCCTCAATGAAAGGGTTCTCACCTTCGATCTGAATCAATTCGCCTGTGTATCGAAACGTCCACACTCCATTCTTGAACTGTGGACTTGTGATAGAAATCGAATCACCATCACCAGAATCAGAGACAACACAGTGCATTCGCGCACTCAAAGCAACAACATACGCGTCAAACGAGTCCAGCACCAAGTAGCCACCAGCAAGAAGAGCTTTTCCAGGGGCACTGAAAGCCAAAGAGGAAGATAAAGGCATTTAATTACCGTTTTCAACGTTTTCAGCTTCAAATAGAAGAAAGAGAGAGAGAATTGATTACTGTTGACTGGAAATTTTGGTAATATGCTTATGTCATCACTTGGTTAGTGATTACAATTATTCTGATTTGACTTGAAGTCCTTTTCCTTGAGAAAGTTTCAGTTACTGTTCAATGGAGAAAGTTCTTGGAGGATGTCACCCAGAAGACCAGTTACCAAGACGCACAAGTATCGTACTCGGAGCAATGCCAGGCTTTGGACGTTTCAGAGACTCTCATCAATCATAATTAGGGGCCCTTGGTTCACTTTAGACTCCCTCTTTCATGAGAACATTTCACGAAGAATTGCCAGCGCTGATCCAATAAGGAAAAGAACTATACATACCACTGAAACCGGTCCACTACCGAAGAAGAAGAGGCAACGGGCTGCTAGGAGAAGAACGGGGAAACCTAAGAAACCATTGAGTCCAGAGATATATTACAATAATGGCAAGGAACCTAAAGGCACAAGGGTGTTCCCACAACTCGCTGAAATACAAGCGCGCCAAAAACTTCGAGAGTCTTCCATTGATAATCCATATTCGATAGAAGTATCAATAACTCCCAAAAAAGAGCCTCCTCGTCCCTACACAGTTTCACAGAGTCAGAAACACGCCATACAAATTTATGAGGATCTCAGGAAAGACAAGATATTTGATGAAATATTGTCATCTACTTCAAGTGACAATGAAACTGATATAAAATCAGATTTTGATACAACAGATTCTCAGCTCTCGGTTGAACTGTCTTCATTGAATATATTGTGGAGCCCGAGATCATTCAACAACACCGAAGATGACTCGGCCTCTTCATATCTCTCCCACAATGGGTCAGAAAAGGACTTTAATTTTGCAACAGAGGCATACAACATGTCTGACATGGTTCCCCGTGTTAACGATGAGTTTCACGAACTCATTGAGATTGCACAATGGTGTGCTCAGGTTGAAGCTGCAAAGGCATCAGAGGAACAAAGTAGAGACACTGATTTCCCGAATATGATGGGATCTTTTGCTGAATACGTGATGAACCAACAAGTATGAACAATTTAATGACTACAATGGAATTACAGTTGAATGAAGTAAATGAATAAATTTTACAAATCAAATACAAATATTGTAACTAATGTGGGGTTTTTTTTATTTCGATATCTCAGTGAATCATTTCTTGTCCATCATCTCATTCATCACATTAACATAACCTGCTCTCTTCTTTCTTCTGGTAGAACTTCCACCACCATTAGGAGCAGCTAGGTTCATCAAAGCATCGAGATCAGAAGCTGCAGAAGGTTTCTTTGGACCAGGGCCAGAAATACCAGGTGCTGCACGTGGAGGAGCAGGACCAGGAACAGAAGATGAATCATTAATTTCATGAGAATTTGCTGAAGCATGTAAAGGTACTGCTGGGGCTGCAGTTCCATCTGAAATTGATTTAGGACGAGGTCTAGTCAGATTACTAGGCTTCTTCTTGATCGTTGGGGGTGGAGGTGGAGTTGCTTCCTTTTTCAACTCATCAAGATCATCACCTTCATTAACCCATCTTTTCAGTTCTTCGTTGTAATAAAATTTACTTTTTTCTCCCAGTTTAGCCTTGTAAACCTTCTTATCATTCTTTTTTGAGTCTCCTTTACCGATCCATCCACTGAACCAACCAGATGATTCTTTTTTCTCTTTCTTCTCTTCTTTTGGCTTCTCAACAGACTTTGTTCTCTTGACAGACTTTTGATCCTCTTCTTCTTCATCATCGTCACTATCCTCAACAATGTCATCATAATATTCCTCTTCTTCTGGGATATTAGTGATGTTGTTATTTGTAGTGGGAGGTTCAAACTTGGTGAACCTTAATGAAGGTCCGTTAACACCTTCAGCGGTACCAGGTGCTGACAAGCTTGATGGTCTATATGGTTCAAACTTGGAAGACTGTTGCAACTGTGGGTTTTCAGGAAATGCGCTGACTCTATAAGACTCATTACTTGATGGTTGGTGTGGATGAAATCTAGACTCAAAGGGAGTGGAAACACCTTGAGGTGCATATGGGCTTGTAATAGACTCTTTACTTTCGCCAGCAAAAGATTCAGTGTTGACCTGGAGCTCTTGGGGAGCATATGGGTTAAATGGTGCTTTAACCTTGTTAGTTGATGGCTGTGTAGAGGGCGAAGGAGCATATGGATTATGAGGGACGGAAATTGAACTATTTAAAGGAGAGCGTCCGGGATTAGTATCTTCAGTTGGACCATCGTTTGATAGTTCAGCTTTTCTTTCAACAGGTGATTGTGTTTGAGGAGTGAAGCGACTAGCAGAGTAACTTGGTGTTCTTGAAGTTTGTTGGATAACAGAAGGCGGACCGTATGGTGAACCTATAGTGGAGGAAGATTGTGGGGCGTGAGCTGTAGGGTATGAATGATGTGATTCTATAACCTGGTCCTGTAAATTTTCTGGGATTTCATATGGAGTGGCAGAAGAGTCTCCGAAGTCACTCAAAGTTTGATTAACAATCTCAGCACTGTTATTATTTCCAATAGGATCTTGACCAAATTCTTGAGGGTCACCAGTGTCATATCTTTCTTCAAAGAATTCCTGTTGAGAGGAAAATTCATCATCTTGTGCTTCAACCTCTTCTTCTTCAGCACCTTCAACTCTATATAAATCATCCAAAACAGAAGGCACTAACGTGTTCTGGCTTTGACTTTCTTTGATGTCCTTAGATCTAGCATCTTCTTCACTGGTCTCGAAAGATTGTGCAGGATTGGCCCAACCAGAATGCTTCTCAACAGGAGTTTTACTCACCTGTGGTACTGTTGATTGGGCTGCTTCACTTGCAGAACTTCTAAGAGCGGTTGGCGGCGTGTGAGGAGGAGCAGGCTTAACATAGTTTTGCGGTTGACTTAGATTTCTCACTTGTGTAGCAGAGGAAGCCTTCAAAGAAACAGGAGGAGCATAACCCGAATTTATAGGAGGAGGGGCCGAGAGTCCTTGATACTTAGAATATCCAGAGGCAGTAATTGGCAATTCATCAGCTTGTGAGTAAATAGAATGAGTTGATGATTTTCTTGAATCAGCATTATCATAACCGTATTTGGAGGTCTTGGACTTTGGTGAGAAGGCAGCCAATCCTGAGCCTGGACTAGGATGCACTTGATGACTATCTGGCTTTCTAACAATTCCTGGAGGATGCACAGGTGTAAATGTTCGTGGTAAATCAGGTCTAGCTAAAGGCACCAGAGTTGCATTTAGCTGATCATGAGAAACAGAGCCTGTAGCATATGGGCTAGAATGACGAGGACCAATAGGAGCTCTACTAGTTGCTACTTTTTGATCCAATCCAAATGCAGATGATTGAGTAGCAATAGAAGCAGCAGCAGTTAAGGAAACCACAGAAGTGTTCCTTGACACACCTGGACTGTACTTACTGAAAACACCATCGTCTTTATGAGCAGCAGCCTCGTCATCACCTGAAATGAACTTACTTAATTTCTTATCCAACTGACCCCATACTTTATCAAGGGTAGGTCTGGTGAACCAATTATCTTTTCCATCAGAAAGTTGCTTTAAATGGCTCAAATATTCTTTAGCAATGAAAAGATCCTTGACATCACCTCTATAATTTTTCAGACCAGTGCTTGCTAGATCAATGTACTTCTGAGCATCAGTGATTTGATTATAATCTAACAGGAACCCAGCAGTAATCAGTTGGCTCAAATATGTATCATCATTAGCTGTAGAAGACAGTCTCATAGCATTGTAGATTTGATGGTATAAACTGAATGTCAAGGATTTCGTCAATGCATTTGAGGAAACAGGAATGTCACCAAGCACATATAAGATATATGCCTCTAAGATCTTACCATTAGCTTTCAAGAAATTAGCAAGATTGGCCATTGATATTGACGGTTGCTTATGATTCGAAACATGACCTGTTGCTATAGCTCTCCAGTTCAATAATGTCCATTCTCTATTAGAATCAAAGTCAATATCACTCGAGTAAATAGCTCTAAGCAGAGAAGATGAATTTGGCCCAAACTCTTGATCAATGTATTCATTAATCACCTGGTTATATCTTGAGTGATCAATTGAAGAAGCAATCAATAGTGATAGTGTATAATTACCAGCATCCTTAGTTATCTTCAAGGCCTCTTCTTTTTCACCATTAACAATATGATAAAGCAAGTTTCTTTTATTCAAAGGTTGCCTTGGTCTTTCATGGAATGTCTGTTGATTAGGTTCATCAAAAGCAATAGCACCATTCAAATTGAAAACACCTTCAATATTGTTCCATTTATGTTTTAGCAATTTGACTAACAACAATTCATCAGCATCAACCTCTGATGATATGGAATTGGTGATAGTTTCAATTCGTTGATCCAAAAACTTATCAACCGCAGCAGCATTCTTTTTAGAAGGAACAGGAAACTCTTTCAAGATCGGCTCATTCAAAACTTTATTAGAATCAACAACACGAATATCAGTTGAATAACCCTGCGGAATAAGGTATACAATTTTACCTTGAGACATGTTGAATAGCGGGAACTGTCTATGCTCAAGAGAAACTGCTGTTCTTTGATGTGTGTAACCTGGCTGTTGTTGCTGTTGTTGCTGTGGATATGAGCTCGGGGCGAATGGAGCAGGCGGAGCTTGCGAATTAGCTGAGAAAGACTGCCTGTGTTGAATAGATGGAGTAATAGCATCAAATCCTTGATGAGATTGCTGACGTTGACCATATGAATAATTCTGAGCTGGAGTTTGCTGCTGTGGAATAGAAGAAGCAAACTGAGACTGTTGTTGTTGTTGCTGTTGTTGTACATTTTGGTATTGGAGGGGGATAGCCGATTGTTGAGCTGGCTGTTGAGGAATGGTTGGCAACGGAGGCTGGTTCTGATACTGGGTTTGCAATTTCACATTACTATATGGATCATATTGATTAGCAGTTGCACTAGCTTGTCTTCTGTGGTTGATTGGTGCATATTTCGTGACACTTGGTGATGGATTACTAGGGGATTTTATTGAGTCAACAGGGTTTGAAGGAACTGAAAGATGTAAACCTTGTATACCACTTGCCTGAAATGGTTGAGATTGAGATGGAGCAGCTTCGCCATGTCTGGTTGAAGCTTGCTGAATCAAAGGAGATAAAGTTGGATTGACTCCAGGAAATCTGTTTTGAGCGTGGCTCAACGCTGAAGCACCGAGTGCATTTGGTGATACCACACTTTGAGATGAAGGTACAGCATGGTTAGGTTGTTGGATAGGGGCATATCTTCCTGGAGCAGATGGAGTGCTTTGATTGAGGCCAAATGCTCCAATTTTTGCATTCGAGTTACCAGGAGCAGGAGCAGGAGCGGGAGTAGGATCAACACCGCCCCACGATTGATTAATAGCAGGAGAAGTAACAGAATGGTTAACAGTTCCCGGTTTCGCCAAATGGGATGGTGAAGAATTATATGCGTTCGAAATCGGATGTGTCACTGGAAGTGGCCCTTGACCAAGCCCAACTGGAGGAGCTTGATTTGTTGGGTGGCTGTACTTTGATGGAACAACAAGTGGATGTGACGGCTGCTGAAAAGCATGAGGCGCATAAGGATTTGCTGGAGGAGTAATACCAGTAGCAACAGCACCAGTTGGATTGAAGTGGCCATTAGATACAAGCGGACTATTGGATGTATTTGAGCTAACGGAAACGACTCTAGCAGGACGAACAGGAGCAGCAGGTGTGACTATTGGTAGTTCTTCGAAAAAAGATGATTGTTTCTTCTTGACAGCTTTTGGAGGAACAGGAGGCACGCTAGGAGGTTGATATGCAGATCCTGTGTGTGATGGTAGATTTGGTGCAGCATTAGATGGTGTGTTAACAGCCAATGCTGTTCCTGAGGCAGATAGTGCAGGCGTTTGATGGGGAGTCAAATGATGTGGTTGAGGGGTTAAGTGGGATGGTTGAGGAGCAGATGGAGTTTGAGAGCGAGAAAGCCCAATTCTGGAGGGCTTGTGTACAACAGATTTTGATGAAATAAAATCAACTGGAAAATCATAAGCATCAGATTTTTGTTTTTCTTGGTTCAGTTTTTTGATATCCAGATGATGCTGAGTTGGTTGTTGTTGTTGCTGGTATTGTTGAGCTGAATAAGGATTAGTGTTATATGAATTGACTTGATGCTGTTGGAAGCCTTGTTTTTGAGGCGATTGATTTGCTTGTGGTTGGTATTTTCCTTGAACTGGCTCCTCCTTCTTTATTTCTTCAACTGTCTTCTTCGGCTCGCCATCCAAAAGGTCATCATCTAAAAAGTCATCATCCAGTAATAAATCATCATCTAAATCCAAGGCACTAAATTTTTTGTTGAAATCCTCATCATCACTTTTGACTGATGATTCAACTGGTTTGGCAATGTTATTCCAAAATTCGTTTCCAGTGTTATCATCTTGATTATCAAAGGGATCCTCGCTACTTTGAATTGGAGCTTTATCAGCTTCAACCTGAACGCTTTTAGCTTTATCTTTTAGCTCACTTTCAAGAACATCATCGATGTCATTATCTGTGTTGTTCTCCTTTGCTGGTAATGCTCCATGATTGAAACTGGCTTGTCGATTAACTTCGATAGACGGAGTTTCAAGATTTTGCCAAAAGGTTTCATCAGGAACAGAATTTTCAAATACTTTGGATTCTGACGATTCATTGACAAACGTCTCTGGTTCAACATTTGGAGCATTCACTGAAGAGTGTAGCTGATCAACTAACTCTTCGTGACCTTGTTCAGTGCTCACATTCTCCCAAAATTCTAGATCAGTTTCTTCTTTTGGCTCTCCATTGAAAAAATTTTGTTCAGAAGAAACATTTTGATTATCTAATTCAGCAGGTTTGGTTGATGTATTTTCGTTTTCTGATGCAGTACGTTGAGTAGGAACATCCTCATTCTCTGATCCAATAGATGCCAGGATTTTATTAGAAGAGGAAGGGACAAGAGGCTGAGAGACTTGATCCCAAAAATTATCTTCGCCCTTACTAAAAAGTTCACTTTCCGGGGAATTGTTTTCTTGATTCATGGGATTCGAATCTTCAGTAACATTAACATTGACTGGTCTTATTTCAGGATCATGATCAGCATTTGAAGTGAATGTAGGTTTAATAGGTGTCTCCTCTTTACCAGCCGTAGATTCAATTGGTGATTTATCGTCTTTTGCACCTATTGGAGCAGCATCAGAAGTCAATGTCTCTTGTACAGGCAATGATACGTTCGAAGTTATACTATCTTGAGATGGCACAGGGTTCAACTGTTCATGGTTGTCAACAGCTGGCTCATTATGATTGTCAAGGGTCACATCATTAGCAAGAACCTCATTGGGAGGAGTGTGTACCACGGTATTGTGGTTTTCATGGTTGGATAAGTCAGAAGTTTGTTGAATTGAAGACAAAGTCTCCGATTCCAGTGATGAAGAGCGTTTAACAACGGACGATGTAATTTCCTCGGATGTTTCACCACTTGATATTGGTAATATATGAGGCTGTTCGTTTGACTTTTTCGCTTTTGCTTTATCTCTTTTCTTCTTGTTCTTCTTAGCAGATTTTGATAATGATGGCTTCGGATCAGACGACTCTGACTCGACCAATGGTTGATCACGACTCTCAATTGACGGTTCAAAAGCATCACCAGACAATTGGTCAGACATTTTCGATCAAGAACAGAACTGCAAACAACACAGAATGCTAAATCCAGAATCCAGATGCAAAAATGAGTACTTGCAACGGTTTTGTCCAATTGTTGTATAAATTAACAAAAGGTTGTTTACTGTTTAAATTGTTTACGAAATCTTTGGCAAAGGCCAACGTTTAGAACAAAAGAAAATTACGTCAGCAGATTATGGTTAAGAGCACAATTAAGAAAACACAAATAAAAAAAA
>JAJLXD010000118.1:11635-81275 GCA_030571115.1 Wickerhamomyces sp. yHMH617
AAAAAAATCTTATCGCGAAATTATTATTTATATTTAATGATCATAAAAAAAAAGCCAGTCACAAAAATCTCAATTTTACAAACAGAGCAACCAAACGTTCTCGTAACTCCTATTCAAACTTTCAAAATGACTATTGATAACACATCAGCTATTGAGTAAGTATCTGTTGCTGTCACTGCCACTCCATAATGAACTGTATTCTTTCTTTACCTTTATCTTCACCAGTCTTCTGCTGACGATAGATTATTGCTTTATGGGTGCCATGCCAGTTTGGCCCTTTTTTAAGTCCCATTTAATATAAAATCACATACTAATATCAAAATCTTAGCAGCAGCCCTTCAAAGTTGAGTACACATAGAAGATCAAGCTGTCTTATAACACAACCATCCATAAACTCTGCAAAGATTACCGTCAAGTATGTATCCATATCCTTCCCCTTATTTTTTTGACACATTCATTATTTCCATTACTAACAGAAACGTCATTAGTCATTGGCAACTTCGGGATTTGGTGCAGCCGTCCTCTGTGGAGAAAAACGAAATACTCTATACATACGACGATACTATCAGAGCAACTGATAGACTCACAGATAAAGTTCATACTGTTTGCAAATTGGATTTCCATCCTCGTTGTTTCAGAGAACTGGATAACAAGATTCTTGCCGGTGGAGTCATCAGTTCAATAAATCACAATAATAGTAACTCCAACTTAAGCCGGATTACTGACCAAGGTAATTCCTCATGGAGAGGACTTTTGTCATTTTACAATAGGGACACTAATCAAACACATTCAATCAGATTAGGTGCATATATTAACAACAGTGTCTCCATCAACAAAAAATCAAACTCACAATATAATTCATATGTCTGCAACAATGACACTTTCATTTACAATACTATCATTAACCCTTCATCAATAATCCTTAATAGCTCATTGAGCTTAGAATACCCTTTGAATCATTCTGCCCTTTCTGATGATGGAAAGAATTTGGTAGTGGTGGGTGACTGCTCAAACATTTACCTAATCCATCCTGACCACAGAGCTTCTGAAAATCTTCGTCGTGATTCAATCATTCAAACCAGCTGTGATTCTGGGTTTTCAACTTCTTTCTCCACCTCTGGTATTCAGTTTGCAACTTGTTTCCAAGATGGTACTTGTTTGATCTACGATATCAGAAATACAGGAGATGGCCCAATACAGAAAGTTTATTCAACAAGAAAGAACGCTTCAAATGGTGCTTTTAGATGTGTCAAATACTCTAAAGGTACAGACGACTTATTGATAATCAGCGAACACGTTGGAAGAGTTCATGTTATCGATTCAAGAGACTTCTCCAATCATCAAGTTATAATGTTACCGGTTAATGCCCAGTCACCAACAATACAGAGTGATAGTTCAACCTCAGTAAATAACCACCACAATGACTCTATGATGTCTACAAGTCTGGCAACACCTAGAATTTTAGACTATAATGATGTTTTGAGTTACGAAGGAAATCTGCTAAATTCAAGCTTCAACTCTGACAGAACTTATGGAAGAACTTCAAATTTCAACTCAAGAAGTCTAAACAACTTCAATTTACTGAATGCTTTGTCAACAAGTGCGTACGATGATATTGAATTCAATGAAGGTGGGGCTTATTACAATGCAATTGAAGATGATACAATTGACCAAACATCATCATCTATTGAAGACGATGGTATGCACAGGGATAGCACAACTAGCTATTCTGTTTCGGAATTTGATTATTCAGATAATGAAATTAGTGGAGTGGATTGGTATGAGGACAGATATGGTTCTCATATTGTCATTGGTTGTGACAAAGGTTTGTTCAATTGGGATGTCGACTCTTTAAGCAGAAGATCTTTCCCATCATTCAAGTTGGCTTGAATATTAATCAAACCTAACTAATTTCTTCAAATAATATACCTTCTTTTTTATTACCTATTGGCGTAGTACAACTTAAACTTTGCGAATAAACAAACATTTGGAATTAATCAACTATATCTGACGAATCAATGTAAGATTGTTGTGGTTGATCATCAATGATACTCAAATCCTCAATTTTAGGTTTTTCAATTGAAGAATTATCCTGTACTTGATGTTTATTGTAATCCTCTTTAACTTCATTCCACTCTTGTTCATTCTCCAAAACTGCCTGTAATCCAATGATTTCAGCTACTTGGATAATCTCTAAAATATTTTCTGCTTCCTCAATAGGTAATTTCTCAAAAACCTTATTAACTTCATCTAATGATTCTGTTCTTAAAGCAGCTTGCATTTCATCTGGTAATGCTTGAAACATTTCATATCGTGCGTTTTCACTTGGATCGGTCGAGTTAGGATCTGGAAGATTAACAGTAAGTTTCGTATTATCATCTAATGATTTCAATTGGATCGCTTCAACTCCTTCAGTTGCAGACTCCTGTGCTAGAATTTCACAACGTCTGATAATATGGTTCACAGTATTGTCAACTTCGGTGATGAATGATGATAATAATGGGTTGTTTGTGGTATTTCCAAATAATTTGGAAATGAATTGTTCAACTGTAGCGCTGTATTCTCTTGAGCCTGATGGTCGTTTATATTGGATAATGTCATATAGATATTGAAGTAGTGTTGAGAAAAACACAATTTGCTTCGTACGTGCTGTATCACCAGCAGATTGTGATTCAAATGCTTGCATGACCAATGCATCTTTTTGATTTGTGTTCACGATGTTAGAATGTTCTTTGAGAAATTTTTTTATCTCTGCGATATTCGAAGTTGAGATATTGGAAAGTTTGAGAGTGTCTGGATGAAGGTCTTCAATTGCAAATGATTCTTCTTCATTTTTCGAGTCAGATTGGTTAATGGTAGCAACAGAAGTCTCTTGAGTTTTAGAAGCCGCAGGGGATGAGTTGGATTGGGAGGTGCTTGAAGTTGAGGAAGGAATGGTGATGCTTGCAGATGCCGAATACGATGAAGTAGTTGGAGCGGATGTACTAGCAGTTGCAGTTCCAGATTTACTTTCCACTGGTTTAGAATCACCTTTATTTAGAAAGGAACGGTCAAATCCGGTGTGAATATCTTCAGATGAGATGTGCAGCTCACGCTCTTCATATAGAGTCTTCAATTTTTCACGTTGTTGAACAAGAACATCGTCAATTTTCTTAACATGGTTCTCTATTTGAAATCTCAAAGAAGACCCATCGTTTGGATCTTGCTTGTTCTCTTCTAATTGCGATTTCAATTGGACAAAAAGGTCTTCTATCATCTCATTATAAGTTGAACCATCTTCTTCAACGCCCTTTGGTTTTGAATCATCAAAAGAGGCACTGAGGTAAGTTTTAACACCTTCAAAGTTGCTCAATTTAGAGTCATCGAGATCATGCAACAATTTGTTGACTCTTCTGTTCAATTCCTCGTACATTGGAATCTGTATTTCATAAGTATGAATATCTTGGTTTCTCTGAATTCTCTTTTGGTGGATGTCTTGCTGCTTCCACCGGATGAACGATCTCTTGTCGACGTTTGGATGAACTTCAATGTCCGAGTCATCGGAAAGTTCGATCTTGTCCCACTTCGAATAGTCAATTGCCATTTTGTGTTTACCGCTATCAAATCTGCAAAATTGTAAGATTATAAGGCTGGAAGATTGTAAGATTTTATGATTTTATATATGTAAATACTTTTGACACTACGCGTTCAATCGCGAAATGTTCCATTAGATTCGACAGCCGGGTAAGTTAAGATGTGTGTGTGTCAAGCCAAGTAGTTATAACATATATAGTGTGTCTGTCCAGTCGGCCAGCTGGGCTTCTCCCGAGAGGTATTTGTCTCTGTGCAGTTCGTTCACCTTGTTTGTTTCAGCAGCTGAAGAGGATGGTGACATGAGTGTAGTGGAACAATAAAGACTGGCTCCTTGCCATGCTCCCAATGATTCTATGGACTCTATCTTTAATGATGATTCTGATAGTTCTTTTGATATTTCCTTTAGAAGTCTGGTCCGTACCCCAGGTATGGTTGACAGACCTCCAGTTATCATGATACGCTTCGAGATTTGGCCCTTTAAGTCGATGTTCAAACCTTCCAGCACCGATCTTGCCAATTCAGGTAATGCTAAGTTGTCATCATCATCATCATCATCATCATCCATATCTTCAGCTTGACTCTTGAAAAGTGTCCTATCTAAAAATTCGTACCTCAGCTTATTTGGAACTTCGACTTCATCAAATTGAAACAATCGGTCATCATCGCTGGAATATGTATCTGATAAATATGATGCCTCAAATATGAACCTTTCGATAAAGTCAAAACTATCATCTCCAGGTACACCAACTATTCCCATAAGCTGCTTCCTGAGATTTTCGTGAAGTAACCTTCCACCTCTTTTAGTTGATTTTATGTCATGATACAGCATCCTTAGATCGTAAACTGGGGTTACTGTACTTTGACTCCATCCTATATCAATTACTAGCCCATATTCTGAACCGGCGCTAATGCAAGACATGATTGGCTCTGGGTAAAAGCTGATAGATATCGCATGCATATGGAACAGTAAAACTTTCGTTATGATCTGTTTGAGTGGTTTGGGAAATAGAGGGGGTTCAGTAACGATAACTTTACATCTTTTACCATCAACTAGTAAATGATTCGTGTAGATATCATGAATAATTCTCTCCAGAACATTTTCAAGGGATCCACCGATATTTCCTGAAATATCCAATGGCCAGAGTGATTTCATAGTCTTTTCGCCATTAATTGTATTGAGATCAACAAGCTCTTCAGATAGGGCATGCGAAGTATGGTTCTGAAACTCCAGCAATTTGTAGGTATCTGTCAATCTCCTCACAATAGGGTATGCATCTCCAGCAAAACCAGCCTGAATCGTGCGTGATCCAAGTTCGAGGATCACGGGATAAAATTGGCTCATAACGAAGCGTCATAATTCCATACATTTTTGGTGTTGATGTATTTTTGCTTTTATTTACTGTGCTGACTCAGCACAGCTTCAATAAAGTGCCATTTTTAAGGAAAAGCTCCTTTTCAATAGAAGATACTCACAGTGAACACTAGTACTTGAACAGAACTAGTGAATTTTTAGATATTGAGTATGGGTGCTATTGTTTCTTTACCAATACAGATTGTGGGAACGTGGGCTGCGAGCTGCTGCGGCTCGATGTTTTTTTCCCTGATATCCAAATCGTGTCAAAGTATAGGGTCAAGTTTCTCTACTAGGCTAAGCTATGCACTGCTATTGCTGGTCAACGCCATTGTTTCTTGGGTAATGCTCACAGACTTTGCAATAAAGAAACTAGAATTGTTCACCAAATACCAGTGTCAAGGGGTGGAATGTGGATTTTTCGCTGTTCATAGAATTAATTTCGCTTTGGGCATACTACATTTATTACTTGGTTCATTATTAGTGGGTGTCCATTCAACTGCAAATCCAAGATCCAAGATACAAAATAGTTTCTGGGCACCAAAACTGCTTGTTTGGTTACTGCTTGTGGTTGTGTCTTTTCTCATACCCGATAAGTTTTTCGTGGGATGGTCAACTTATGTTTCTGTGTTCAGTAGTGCTCTATTTTTATTTATTGGTTTGATTTTATTGGTTGACTTTGCTCATGAATGGGCTGAAACTTGTATCGAGCATGTTGAAAATGAAGATGAGTACTCAAGTACATGGAAATCGCTATTGATTGGAGGTACTGGGTCGATGTATGCTGGCTCTCTCGTCATGACTGTTTTAACTTATGTTTTTTTTTGTAAAGATGGTTGCTCCATGAACCAAGCTGCTGCTACTGTCAATCTATTACTCACATTGATTACAACATTTTTGTCGATAAATCCAACCATACAAGAATATAATCCAAACTGTGGATTGGCCCAAAGTGCTATGGTTTCAGTCTATTGCACCTATCTAACTCTATCAGCATGTGCTTCTGAACCTGATGACAAACAATGTAATCCGTTGGTGAGATCCAAGGGAACCAGAACAGCTAGTATTGTTCTTGGTGCTATCTTCACATTTGTGGCGATAGCTTACACAACAACAAGAGCTGCTGCAAACTCAGCTTTCAACGGAGGAAACGGTGGGGGAGCTATTACCATTGATTATGAAGAACCTGTCACAACTGATGATATAATAACCACCCAACCTTCAGCAAGAAACGAAATGCGATTACAAGCGATCAGAGAAGCAGTTGCAGTTGGAACTCTTCCAGAAAGTGCATTACACGACCAGAATTGGTTATACGATGAGGATGATGACGACGATGAAAGAGTAGCAACTAAGTATAATTATGCATTATTTCACTTTATCTTCTTTTTGGGAACTCAGTGGATTGCGGTTCTTTTGACGATGAACGTACAACAGGATGATGTTGGTGATTTTGTGCCTGTTGGTAGAACTTATTTCTACTCCTGGGTCAAAATTGTCAGTGCCTGGATCTGTTACTTAATTTACGGATGGTCTCTGGTGGCGCCTGTATTAATGCCAGAAAGATTCGGTTACTAAAATTGAAACAATTATTTCAACTACAGACACAGCATCATAAAAGAAAACGAATCAACATCAGCCAAAATTAATAGCATTCGAAAACTTGGAAGTTTCTCAGAGTGTTTTCAACATTCAGAGTCAACAATACCACCCTCATTAATAGTGTACACACACTCACTCTCTGGCATATCAGGAGAATCCATTAATTTTGCAACTCTCTCCTCACCACGGCCTTTTCTGTCATATAGGGTTAGTTATTGGCGTTGAAATGAATAGGTATTGAAGGGTACCTACCTCAAAAGAATTCTTGTAGCACTTGCATGTGCTAGAATGTGGCCACCAACACTAGAAATAAACGTTAGTTGGGCTTCATTTTGTGAAATTATAGGTATTGTGTATGATCTGCATACGGCTTTCTCCCATCTGCTGCTGCAAATAAAGCTGAAGCACCTGGATCTGACTGGACCTGATTGGTCAAAAATATGGCAACATTGAAACACTCAGATATTCTATTCAATTTCGCCAAAAATTGATTCAATCTGTGCTATGTTAGTGATTCTTCCAGTCATGGGACCGAGTTAACACTCACTTCTGTTGACGTTCGTTAAGCTCACCTCTTCCAATATACTTTGTACTTATGTTAGTTTACGCAACTTTCGTAAGAAAATAATATTTGGTCTGCTTCGCTAAGTTGTCAAAACAATAACCAAATTGTGCATGAACATACATCAACTCTGAAATTTGCCATAATCGAGTCAACGATCTATGGATAATCGTTAGTAATGCTTGATCATAACCATTGGTGTTCAATGCATCCTTAGTAGTCGAAATTTATGCGATCTGAGTCTATTCAACTAGATGATGCTTATCTTAAACATATCATTGCAACCAGTGCTGACTGGTGAGTATGCACATACTAGTATCCTATATTCTCCAGTTGCTAGGTCTGAAGCAAGAAGATCAAGGAGCTCTGATTGATGTTCACTATTTTTAGCCCTAGCGTAAGAGATATTTTCTAGGCAAGTTTCTGGATCAACTCCATACCTTTGAGCAATAGATTTAATTCTATAGTAATGTTAGCGGGTCTCTAGTCCTTACTCCTTAGGAATTAAGGAAGGTGTACAGGAGGAATCATAGCAGTTGCTGTCAGCCAGTTGATTTCTTGTATTCCAAAATATGCAGATGAAAACATACCTATCTGGACGAAAAGTGCCTTCTGTGTCAATATAAGCTGCTTTACCTTCACCACCGCCTAAATTCTAGATTATTATACGTTAGATTATGTGGTGAACGGGACGAATATATAGCCATGCAAGGAGATACTCACTTTAGGCAATTGCGCTGTGACACAGAGGGTATGCGCCATCTGAGTTTTACCACATCTGAATTCTCCAAAAACTTCAGTGATACTCATAGTCATTACACCACCACCCAAAATGCTATCTAACGCCTTTGATCCTGTGGAAAGACTTATGACACATCGTCTAATATCGGCTTGAACAACACCAGAGACAAAGCCAGAATCCATCAATTTGCCAGCGGCTTCCTTTATCTTTTCGACTTTCACTTCACTCAAGCCCTTGATTTTGAGAAGGTTCTTTCTCATTGTTGACAACACTGTCTGAAGCGGGTGGTGATAGTTAGTCAATGATTGTTTGGCCAGGCAAGAGTCAATACATTCATTCATTGGTATAGTCATACAGGAACGGTACAAACCCCAGCAGCTTTCAGCTTTTGAATGTCAGCAGCATTCACTCCTTGATTTTGTAGTTCATCCACTGACATAATGGCAGAATCATCGTCCAATGTCATCTTTGAGATTTGATTAAGTTTGATCAATCTGTTTTTTATTTTCTGCAAAAGATGGCAGAACTGATTCTTTTATACACTAAATTAGCCGCCGATCCAGGTTATAGAAAGTGGTAGTTTACGTACCTACAATTGGATCAAATATGAAATGAGATGGACATTTTTTTAAGTCTTGTTCATTGAACAACTTTTGCTCTCGTGCCCTGCTTTTCCGCAAGTGTAGCAATTACCAAAGTTCCCACGAGTGTAATTTTTCCCCAGATTGATATCACTGGAATAAGACCTAAGCTTCAAGAGCTTGTTTCCATAGTGTTCGTTCACGGGCTGAATCATCTGCTGATTATTATGGCCAGATAAGAGTGGCTGGGGCCTTCCATATGTTGGCACTGGCATATTTGGCAAATATAGTGAAGGACTGTAAGTTGGAGTTGGTACAAATACTGTGTTTGGCGGTGCCAGCTCTGGTCCAGAAGAAAACTGTGTTATATGAACAGGTGTGAAGTGAGTAGATGCGGAAAATGCATATGCTTGGGTGAGTATTGGCTGATAATAGGTGTTATGAGCTGGCGCAATGGAGGAAACAATTGATGGTGGATGTTTTTGAGCTTGGATGAATATACCTCGCTGTGTCGTGGTTATACTGGGTCTCAAAAAGTATGCAGATTGTTGTTTCCTTAATCTATTATGCTGTTGTTGTTGTTGTTGTTGTGGTGGTGGTAGGTGGTGATAAGGCTGCTGTTTATGATTTCTATATTGCTTTTTGTTACTAGCCTCTAAACTTTTCAATGTTGAGCACTCTGATTGAACATGTCCAATAAACTTGCAATAGAAACACTGTTTTGACAAGTTCTTTCGTGGTTCCTTGCAGTCAATACTTTTGTGGTCTGGCTTTCCACAGTTATAGCACAGTTTAACTTGGTATATGCATTCATTGGCGTGGTGTCCCAGATTCCCGCAAAGATAGCAGCTCTGTTTGAAAGCTTGAGAAACAGATAGGTGTTGCTTGCTACTGTCATATGTTTGGACAAATTGAGTTTCAATTGCTGTACTCTCTCCATGATCTGCAAGCTGTATATTGGATGTTGAATGCTGTTGAGATATGGATGAGTTAGTTGATGATGGGACGGCTGACATGGGCTAATGAATCGTTAAATTCCACCTATAGTCAATGTGAGAGGTTGGGATGATTCATCAAGCTTTGTGAGAAGTAAAATTGTCACAAGGAAATGAGAAGTGATACGCAATTCGGTCTACCTATCCTCTAGTGTTAATCTTTGTTAAATGAATGCGCAGCAGCTTGGTGCTTGATGATGAGTTGATTCCGTGGTTCCGTGATATCTATGAGATGATATGCTATCAATTCAACTGAGACGTACAGTGTTAGGAAGTTTTCGTTGTGTCACAAATAACAACTCAACTCACTACGTAAATCTTGATGCATTGTCGGTGGGAAGCTCTTTATACTTATATAATACTTTGGAAGGCTCATTGCAAATTTTTGGATCTGGGAATTTTATGTCCAGCATTTCAGATATATGATGGTGATAGGTGAACTTCTTTGAAGAGCTAAAGAGGAAAAATGCGTTACTAGGGTATGCGTCTCATGCAGGAGCTTAAGCAGCTCAGACCTTAGTGTCTTACCCTCGGAAAGTCGGTTGTGACATGACTATAGCAATTGCCTGCAGCAGCTGTAATAAGTAATATATAATAGTTGTGGTAAAAACACGCTGTCCAACGCTACATTTCCACAACTGTTGTCCCAATGATGACACTTGCCACATCTCTCCAATTATATTATGCACGTTGCAAGTAGCTTGACTCGTTGAATCGAATTCATCAACTGTAATTGAGTGACAGAGACCATAACTCACGACTTGCGAAATGCGAATCTTCGAGAATGTTGAGTCGTTGACCGTTCAAATTTTAACGTTATGCCAAATTATATGCAGGAGAGTAAAGAAAGTTTGAATGAAGCGCATATCTTGAATAATAATGGTAAGGGACGTCAATTGGATGTCAATATTCTCTCCGGCCATTCACATAACAAAAAGTTATAAAACGTTAGCCGTTGCAATGTCGCAATTCGACATGCGACAATTTGCGAGGCACTTTAGAACTTAAAATACTCAAATACTCTCAACTCCTCAATTGAAAATTCCTAATGCTCAATGCTTGATGCTCAATTGATGCTAATTGCAACAAGAGTATAGTACTGGTCTCAGGTATATAGAATATTCCCCCAACGTCTGCATCAATACGAAAGCAGTAAGCACAAACTAATGTACCTTTTATGTTTTCAACTTTAAAGATACCGATATAGAAAAGTTCAGATCACTTATAGAAACGACTTGATTAAAGCCTCATGTACTACCTAACTTTCAATGACAAAGTGCAGAGGGAATTAATGACTAATACTTATAAATCTTATGATCATGACTCATGAGTGGTCGTAAATAAATAGCTTAGCTATAGCCTATAGGCGCCAAAAGAGCAGCTCAATCATCAAGATAATATTTGGTTATCTCCAACGCAGAATAGGTCAATAATATGTATAGTGTCGTTTACCCATACAAATTTACCATATTGGACCAGTGCACTGACTTCTGCTGTAGCTGCCAGTACGATATTACTACAAGTAGTAACTATAGGCTCACAGAACGGGTTTACAAGTTACCGTACATAAACCTTCCGGCTTAATTATTTACGTCAACTAGGCTACGTCGAAATTGCACAGGCAGGGCGTTTTAATGAGTTTAATTTTTTTGAATATATAACAGGAGGAATGCTTGAGCTAGTGGCAATGTGATTTGACAAGCTGGGACCATTGTGATTTGTGAATCAAGTAGAGTACGCCTGCAGCTCCATGAAGATTTATATCAATTGCAGGTATAACGAGCATGCACTTATAAGTGCCCATAACGCTGGTCAGTTTAGGCTTTAGAAGTGGATGTAGCTATGTCATTGATTCATGAATCATTAGTAATTGATTGATCAATTTACTATGCCTCATGTACTGTATATTCATGTCATATCAAAGCAAAGATTATTAGTCTCGATGATATTCACACAGTGAGTGAACTTTGCCTCATGATGAGTTAGGAGACGTTTGTAAATGTTACTGCTAATCTGATTTCACAGACCCTTTTCTGCTTCTTAGCTTAATAAGAGATGCCTTAGTAAACACTGCTTGCGATTCATGAATATAGTTAATCGTTGACACTGTACCAAGAGTCATCGACTTCACGCATCATAAGTACAATCAATATTATTGATCGGGAATCTGACCATATATGTTTTAGGATAAAGAATATATTAGCTGCTTAGGAAACTTCGTTCATGCGTGTTGTTATATATATCACTTTATAAAGACAACATAGCATAATATTAGTTACGAGTAATGTCGGATAAATGCTGAATACCAATTAGTTAAATGGTTGAGAACTGAACTTTACTCAATAATCAATATATATATATATATATATATATATATATAGTTTTATAGAGCCAACTTAATATGATAGTAGAATGTCGATAGACAGAATTGTGCATTGCATATTATAGGCTGCATTATGCATATAAACTAAGAAAAAAGCCCAAAATCTACACAATAAACATTACTCCAATGTTCCCAGTCGAACTAGCCGAGAAGTTAGACTACAGTACTGTTTGAAATTTTGATTAATATCTATTTTTTATTTACCCATGGTTCATTGCTGAAGAAGAACTAGCTAATCAATTTTCACAGATGAGTAGATTTTTCTCACAAAGAATAAACTTGAAATGAAACCAATGGCACCAGTCATTATGAAGGTTAAGACACTGATTAGTGCAGAGTAACCAACATATAAGACAATAGTAGTAAATCCACCTAGTTGGAATTTCGTGATGATGATTGCATGAACAAAAACGTAGATGGAGCAGCCACCTGCAATGAACAAAGATCTCCATTGCCATTGGTAGTTTTCAGCACACAGAGAATAGTAAGTCATTAAAATTGTCACCAGAGATGTTGTAATTGTCATCAATAAGAAACAGAAGAATAGGAAACCAAACATATAAAAGACCCTGTTGAACCAGAGAGAGGAGTAGATGAAGTACATTTCAACAGCTAATGATCCGAATGGAAAAATACCTGCACCAAGAGCAGCAACAAGGGTTTTCAAATAGAATGGCTGGGTAGGAATTTGTCTTGGGATTTGATTAGTATGTACTGGCTTTGATAGCGGTTCTTTTTTGAATGCAAGTAACGATCCAGCAATAGATAGTGGGATTGATACCACAAACCATATCACAATTATCGCCAAAAGAGTTCCAGCAGGAACAGCTCCTGATGAGTTGACGAAGACTAAGAAGAAATTCAAGAATGCAAATGTTGCCAAGATACCAAAAGGCACTAGGATTGGAGACAAAAGTATGTTTAATTTCCAGTCTTCACCCCCAAAGAATTTGTATACAGAACCTGATACAAAAGATCCGACAGATCCAAACAATGCATATAAAACAAACATAACAGTGGTCAAAGAGCCTCTATTGGAAGGCGATAGAAGGCCGAATAAGGCAAATCCAACAGTCGTAAACGCCATCAAAAATAGTTGGATACCACTTCCAACAAGAACAGAAAGAATCAACAAATATTTTGGAGTTCTGAAAACGTCCCCATGGACCAATTTCCAACCAGATTCATCTTGGATCTCGTCATCTAGACTGAGTTCATTGTAACGTGAGATATCAGTCTTTAAAGCTCTATATAGAATGTGAGACATGATCAGTGACAAACAAACGACGATCAATGAAAAGTTAATTAATGAGAACCATTGGATCTTAGGATCGTAAACGTGCAAGTATTTATCCCATCTAGTAGCCCAAATAGTTTCAGATTCAATCCAAGTGACATCATAAGTGAACACGACATCTGATTTATCGCTCAATGAAAGCGTAACAGGGGAATATTCTTCACTAGAGCATTCAGCTGTAGATCTATCCCAAGAATGTGGATTGACAGTGACACCAACCACCCTATATTCGTCATCACCACGCTGATGATATTCAACTTGGATATCAAAATGATTAGCCAAATGTGGTATATTTTTATCATCAACATAACCCAGCTCAAAACCTGCTCCATAGAAATCGGTGCCAGTTCTGCTGTCATGTAGCTTTCTAGCAGCAGGAAGACCATCGATTAACCAATTGTAAAAAAATCCGTTGTTTATCAACTTGTTGATGAAACGAGCATCAAGGCCAGGAATAGCACTAGAGCATAAACTTTTACATTTCTCATCTTTCAGCATGGTCAATTCAAAAGGAGAATTGTAAATTCTATCACCGAATATGATGGAACCAAGTGATTCAGGTTGTTTCTCTAGTTTTTCAGGCTGGCATAAATGTAATCTGCCATAGTAGTAATCAAACGAATAGACATATTCTTCGCTTGACTTATCATGAAAAACGCTTGGTGTTATATGATTGACCAATAATGGAACTTGCTGGTCCTTCTTATATGATGTTGGAGCTGTTCCAGGTAAATAAAATGCCTGAGCAACGCTCACAAAGGCTGTCAAGAGCAAGATGTTAAGCATCGTTCGGGATTCTTCCTTTACGTGCGGAAAATTGAAGTCAAAGAACGATGTGACCAGTATAAATGAACGAAGAATTTATCACTCGTGAGGAATAAGGCAAAATGCAATACTTGTAGAAGATATTTTTTGGGACACCCGACAACTCAAATCAATGTTTTGAAAGGAATTTAAACGCTAAAGATTTCGAACAACTTTTTGGTTTTTTTTGAATCAAATCGCGAAAATCGGCTTTTTAATCTTCAAAAAAAATGTTCCGAGTTCGATTCCAACCAGAAGCATAATATTGTCGCGAAATCTGTTGGTTTTAACCGATCAATATTATTTTATATTATTTTGATTGTTGTTTGTGTGTGGTTGGTGATAATTAGGGTAAGCAGCTGCCTATAATGGACTCAGATTTGACGGTGAATAACATAGTGTTCTACTTAGACACGCAGAGAGATATTTCCACTCTCTTGAAACAAGAAACTACGACTTCTGTTGCTAGTAAAAGATCATCATTGGATTGCAAGAAGCTAATTATAAGTGCTTTCTCACCACAAATTCCAATATCATGCTCGGCTGAGGTAGATAGAATTGCAGAAAAGTTTGGATATCACTCCTTTTTTCAGCTTATAAAGCCATTTGGCGATAAGATACAGCATAAATTTCAGATAAAAGATTCTCAATTGACATCAAAGACTGCCGATGACTTTTCTTTAAGGTTCACTCGCCCATTGAGTGACCTGTTGGCAATACAAGAGGCCCAGCCAAACAATAAACAACAGATTCTGAGCCATCAATCGTTGGAGGTCCTTCTATCTGAGTACATACAAACAGTGAACCCAAAACTGAAACAAGCTGAGGAAGAAAATAACAAATCTCTAATTGCACTTTTGAGAGACTCCATTTACCTCAAATATTTCACAAAGCTTCTTTCAAACTCAAATATCACACCATATGAATACATCAACCATCCCATTGCATCATTTCTGGTATTCTCAGCAGACGAGCCATATGAGAAAGCTCGCGACCTCCTGATAGACTTTAAGAGCACCTCGCTACCAGAATACTTGAGTACAGAGGATATCCTTCCTATTTTTATCATCATTTATAATATGAAGGATGAATTGCAAGAAAAGAAAGCCTTTCAGTTAAGGGAACACGTGAAAAAACAGTTATCCACAGATGCTTTTACTTTAGCTCTATCCTTTAACTTAGAAGATCATAAAGGACTTATAAGCCCTCCTCTACTTTTATCGGTAGATGAAGAACTTCAAAACACACACCTGTCATACACTGAACTACCATCTTTCCCACAAACTAATGTTACTTCTATTTATCAACTACTTAAGGAGGTAATTCAAAAGAAGATAATTCCATTTATGGAACAGAAAATTGCAACATGGGATGACCAGGTAATAGCACCAAGAAAAAGCATTACTGGAAGACTCTTCAATGTATCACGCAAGTACTTTGGAAACTCTAAAAACCAGCCAAACGAAACTCAGAACAATTATAACGCCCAAGAGGGCTATTACAGAAGTCAGGCAGGAGAAGCTTTGACTCGTAAACTGGCTGACTGGTCATTCATGCTGAGAGATTATAGATATGCATACACTACATATGAGCTTTCTAAAAAGGATTTTCTCTCGGATAAGGCTTGGACATACTTAGCCTCGACTCAAGAGATGACTGCCATATCGTTACTGATGGGTGCTACCAACATTACCTCTAAGCTCAGAAATGAAACAATTGATCCATTAATCGACTCTGCAAACTATACATACCTTTCTCGTTGTGGTCTTAAGACTTATGCTCTGAGGCTTGCACTGATAGTTTCGGAACTTTTTCTAACGTTACGTGACGGGTGGTCAAGTGCTCCGGCTGCTTTGAGATGGGAAAAGAAGGCTCTTGATGATAAACTAGTTGGAAAAAATGGAAAATCCTTACTCACTCAGAGAATCAGCTATATATATTCACTGTATATTTCAAGTCAAGCTAAGATTGTCATGTCTAAGAAGTTGCTCAAAGTTGGAGCAGAGGCACAAGAGAAGGAAGATGTTCATTTGAGAAATCCAGTAAAACTTCCAAAGAAGGACATGGATACCATTGGATTTGATAGAACTAGAAAAGCAGCATTATGGAGTTTACTGGCTGCCAAAGATTGGGATCCAGCGTTGCACCCACTGGAAGCACAGTTTTGCTTAAGTGACGCCAAAGCTGTGTACAGTAGACTAATTATTGGAACTAGGGACTCAAGTTTATTCAAAAGGCTAGTTACCGAAAGTACATAATTCTTAATAGATACTATACAAGATTAATTAGAAATTTCATGATTAAGACGTAAATATATATAAGCAAACACCAAACTTCAAAAGCAGGAAACATTTTAGAACAAATATAAAACAATGAGACAAATATAAAGCAAAATTAAGGAATAATACTGAAGCTAAATATGCTTCAGCAGATTTTCTGGAGGAACTGTATCAAGCATTTCAGTTTCATTGACCCTCGGTTCTAAAGGAGTATATTGATTCTTCTTTTTGAATAATAAAAGAGCGCCTGCAGCACCAATTAAACCCATAGTGCCAACGGCAGAAGCAAGACCCACTAAAACTATGAATCCTCTGTCCATTTTACCAGATTTGATTTTTTTCGAGATTGCAGTCGATGGTGTAGACGGAGGTGATGAAGCTTTGGGAGTTGTAGTTGAGTTTGAAATTGAGCCACTAATGTACCAAGATGATATATCCTTGTTTAAAAAGATGGATTTTACATCAGCTACACCATCACCTTTTGTAGCTATTAGATATGGAGTCCAATTTGTTCCATCGAAATAAGCAACATTGGAATATCCATAGCCTTTGATGGATAATGAGCCAGATACAACAAGGGTTTGATCAGAGTCAAAGTATGAACCGTTGTTTGAAGAGTCTGAACTATGCAGATCCAACAGTGCGATATCAGAAACATTTAAGTCAGTGAAGTCAGCATCAATACTTGACCAAGAAGAACCATCGTAGACTGAAATATAATCGTCCCCCGAAACTATAATTCTGCCTGATGTAGAGTTGTCAACTAATATTAAGTTCTTCACAGTTTGATCAATATCAGCAAAATGCTCAGGCTGTAAAAAATCTGTGGAGTTGAAGTCATATGCGAACAGGCTGAAATCATCACCATCATAATGAATATCACCACCAGCAATTATTGTGGTGTCGACAAATCTAAAAGTGTAAACAGATCCACTGAATGAATTAATAAGTGACTCCCATGATGATTCATTTAAATTATAGAAAGCCAATCCAGACAAGCTCGAGGATCCAGCAGAGTCAAAGTCGCCACCAACAACAAGATAAGTATTGTTCAAATAACCAAATTCATATACTGCAGGACTTGATCCAGTTTTCGATAGCGAATCAGGTTGAGTAGATGCGAATGTTCTATTTTCGAGGTCATAAACGAGAACACCTTGAACATCAGTACCATTGACTTTTCCACCAAGATCTGTTCCAATAAACAATTGATCGCGGACTTTGAATAACTTTGTAACAGAGGCATTAGAAGCCCACTCAACATCAAGCCCAGAGGTTTCATTGCTATTTATCAGGAACATATTCGATATAGACTCAGAAGTCTTGAAATTACCCCCGAACACAGATAGAGTATCGTTAATATACCACCCTGTCAATAAGGAGGTCTGCTCCAATACATCACTTGTAATGTTTGTTTGGTTGGAAGAAGAATCCACGAATATGCCTTTATTTGAAATCGAATCCGAGGTTTTTAACGAGCCAAAGAATAAAGTGGCATCACCAGATGTGCCAGAAGCAGAGACATTGAAGCTTAGAAGCTTGGAATTATTGAACCAGGCATTTTCAGAGAGATCATATTTAGAGTCTGCAAAAATCCAGTATTTACTTCCATCTAAAGTGAGATTAACGAATGAGTTCGACTTCACACTTCTATCGAATGCATACCATGATCCATTATAGAACGCAAAACCATCAAGGGTAGGTTCACCACCTTCTAGCGATGTGAGAGAAGCATCATTATTGAGGTCAGTGAAATCACCTAATAATACGAGACCGCTGTCATCGCTTGCAATCAAAGAAACAACTCCATTTAACCCTCCATCCAAAGATTTGACTATAGCCCTTAAAGCAACGTCTGAAGAAGAGTTTTCAGTAATATCTATTGCAAAAACATTTTCCCCATAAGAAGAGTTGAAATAACCAGCAACAATTATTGAGTTATTAAAGTACTCTAAGACTATGTTGGCATCTTCAGACAGGTCAGCACCGAGTCTATTAATGGTAGTGTTCCCAATGTAAGTACTGTTCTGTAAATTTCTGAGGTCAAAATCAGTGAAATTGGAGGCAGAGTATTCAAAAAGCCCATTGATAGGGATGGTACCGTTCTTATTCACTATTTCATCAATTGAGAATATTGTTGTACTAATTCTATCTGCAACAAAGGTGATCGTGTCTGATGTAGATGAAACAGCTGAATAAAGACTCAAGTCGACTTTAACAGACCCATTCAAGTGGCCATAAAATAAAGAATCATATTTCTCCTCTGTGTTTGTTTGATAGATTAACGTGGATTCAATCACTTCATCAGTATCAATATATGAGACAGAAGCATTAACAATACCCCTGGAGTCACACGTACCGTCAGCCAAGCAGCCAGGTGTATGTAACAGTATGGAGTACTCACCTGCAAAAGTAATGTTTGGATAGAATGTGATAGCAGTATCAGATAAACCACCAGAGCTATCAACTTCAGATACCAGGTACGAGCCTTGTGATGAAGCAGACCAATCACCAGTTATTTTTGAGTTAGAGTATTCAGTTTCACAGGAAGGTTCATTCAAGGAGTTATTGGCATAAGTTGAAAATAAGGACTGGTAAACTTCAAGTCCTGACAAAGCAACGTTAGAGCCATATGAGTCCAGAGCTTGCAGGACAAAAGTATTAACATCTAAAATATTGACAAAACCAAACTCTTGGTAGGCTTCTGTATAGCTTAAGCTAGAATCATAATATGAAACTGAATTAACAGAACTGTTTTGCAGAAATTCTCCTAGAGAGATAGATTCTAAAAGAGGACACCAAGCATCACAGAATGCAAGCTGCCCTGTGGAAGGATCAACATATGTTAAATTCATTATACTATTTGATGGTGATGTTATAAGCCTGAACAGCGATATCTGGTCTTCAGAGTTTTCAGAGTTGTATATACGTATCTTAGACGGTATAACTGTATAAGGCAAATCAATGTTGAGGGTGGCAGCAGTAACACCAGAGACTTCCCATTCATTGCCACCTGGACAAGAAACTGATTGGGGATCTGAATCTGCTGCCGATGATGAAAATGTTGCATGTTTGAAACTCACCAGCTGGTCTGTTTGTACAGATATGTTTGAGGTGTTGTAAGTGTCAGAGAGCAGTTGTGGCAGCCCTACTGTATCAAATTGACCACCAAATATTATGCTTGACTCTATTTTTAAGATAGAGTTCACCAAACTTCCTGATCCAAAACCCTCGAATGGAGTCGAATGAAGTGAATTATTAGCTATCGAATAAATAGCGACACTGCTTGTGTCATTGAAGGTGAAATCCCCACCCAGGTAGATTAGGTGGTCATCATTGTCATATAAAGCTGTGCTTATGTTACCATCTATGGTTTTATCTGTATCTATTGACTTGAACTCATTCGTTGAGATGTTGAATAAGGCAGGGCTGGTAACCTCTTGATTTCCTATTCTTTCGAACTCTCCTAAAAGTAGAAAACCATCGCTTCCGATAGGTATTATGCCATTAACATCACCGTTCACAGAGCCTATCGTTATGAACTCATTATTATCATCGCCTGTAACATAATATAGACTATTAGATAAAGTATTTTGGTTTGTGAAGTTGGACTTCCCAATATATGAATAACGAGAGGTTGCGTCAAAGTCACCCAGTAGCCCTATCTGAAGTTCATCAAAGGACTGAAGATCCAGTGCAGGTTCTAGTACCTGCTGTACATTAAGACTCTGCGCAAGCGTCAATGGTGCTATAAATGGCAACACTCGACTAAGAATATTTTTCATTAGATCTCAGAGTTCGTGAATATGCCTATGCGAATGATAATATAGATGCTGTTATTGTAAATAGCCCAGATATAGAGGGAATGAATTGAACAAGGCAAAAAAACCGAACCCTATGAATGTTTGGTTGGAGATTTGGTGGGTGAAGGGTTAGGGAATGTAACTGCTAAGTCTTTGAAAAAGTGGGATAGTACACTCCAAGAACAAAAGCGATATTATTAGCGAGCAAAACGAGTGGTAAGCACTGCTTTTCTTCAAAAGTGAGGCAGTGAAGTGAGTTGTTACGATCGAAAGAGTGGTTCAAAGCGTTTAAGGCCAATCTTTTCCAATTTGTTGTAAATTTTTAAAGAAAGTAGATCGATTGTACTACTATAAAAATAAAAGCTTTTGGTAAAGACAGCACAATTTAACGAAAATGCACATGTTGCCACAGCAACAGACAAGAAAATTCGGGTAACCACAGAAGAGTTGTTTGTTTACAAATTACTGGATTCGGAACATAGTAATAGACTATTCATTATTATACATATACAAATAAACGGCTGATTTAAACTTAAGTTAAGATTAAGCAGCAGAGGCGATCTTGACTTCGATGTTATCGACCAAGTCACGATACGCTCTCTGGGTATCAATTTGTTCTAGGAAAATTTTATACTTGACATTCAGTAGTTGTCTATCTGGAGAAGATTCTGCTGATGGTGCAACAACTTTAGCACCACCCGTAAGTTTGGACATAACGTCCCATAGGTCAGCACCGATGTCTTTAGGTTTAGTGAGCTTCAAATTCTTAATCTTGTTGTCTATCTCTTCTTGAGTTTTTTTGTTTGTACCGAATAAAACACCATCCTCACCTTCATCAGAGTCCTCATCTTCCTCAGTTAGATTATTTTTCAAACCATAAGTGCCTGAATTTCCAGTAGCTGCGGTTACTGGGAAAGGGAATCCTGTTTGACCAGTGATTGCTGAGATGTTTGTAGTACTAGCAGTAGCTGATGGTGCAGTGTATGGGGAAGCCAAGTCAGGGTGCAATTGACTCAAAGGCTTCAAAAAGCCTGCCGACTGCTTGAAAGAGGATGATCTTGATCTAGAAGCACCCTTCTTTTTAAGTGCCTCTTTAGCAGCAGTAGCACCCAATAAAGCAGCACCGAAAACAACTGCAGCATCAATGTATCTTGGGATAATGATAGGTAATCCAGTACAATCTGCTAACAGTCTCATTAATAACCCATTACGACATTGACCACCAGACATAAAGATTGAGCTTATTCTGTGACCTGAAGAGACCATCTTCTCAACAATCTGTCTCGTCTGCTGAGCAATGAACTCACATGCAGCTAAATAGGTGATAGCTAAGTCATCAACTGAGCTGTCCATTGACTGACCAATAATAGATGCCTTCATTCTTGGATCAGCCACAGGGGATCTATTGCCATGGTAATCACCATAGAAAAACAAGTGTTTTGCTAACGCAAGAACTGATCTTGAGTTACGTTCAGAAGCAAGTGCCTCAAGTTTGGCGTTCAAGTAGTCGAACTTAGAAACATTAGAAGCATCAGCCAATTTCGCCAATTCTGAGTAGGCTGGATGTGTGTTCAAGACATGTGCTAATAAAGCACCAGTACAACTTTGACCCCCTTCCGCTAACCAGAAGCCTGGGGCAATAGCATTTAGATATGGACCCCAAACACCTTCAACGAAGATTGGGTCTTTTGATAGTGCAATATGACAGGTAGAGGTACCAGCAACGGCTGCCAGTCTACCAGCGGCCTTATCAATACCTGTGCGTTTTTCATCAGACTCCACCAATTCCTGAACAGGGACATCAGTAGTAGCAGCAACTGTACCAACCCAACCAGCATAAGCATCGATAACACCAGAAGCTACTAAACATTCTGTAGTCAATCCCAAGTCTTCAGCAGCTTGTTTGGACAACGGACCAACAACTTCACCAGCAGTCAGCCATTGACCTCCGAGCCCTGGAGCATGACCTAGTCTTCTGAAATTGTCCTCAACTAATTCTGGTAGTTTGATTTTCTCTAAAAATTCTCTAGACCAACCATGCTTTGAGCCATCAACACCAGGTGGAACAAAACCTTGTTTACAAACTGTTGAACAGTAACTTCTAGCTTCGGAACCAGTAGCTTTATGAGTTAAAAAGTCAGCCAAGTCATAAAATTTAGCCTTTGTAAATTCTTCTTCAGCAAGGTTATTTTTGAGCCATTTGATTTTTGGCAATTCCATTTCAATTGACATGGTACCACCGACATACTTCAAGCACTTATCACCAGTGGCATTGATTTCATTAGTTTCATCAACAGCTCTATGATCCATCCAAAGGATGATGTCTTGATCAGAGTTTGTGAAATCGGGTCCCACAGCAAACGGAGTATCATCTTTTTCGTTCACAGCGACTAAAGAACAAGTAGCATCAAAACCTATACCAACGATTTGACTTGGCTCAACCCCAGCATCACGCACAACATTTCTGACACAGTAACTGATTGAGTTCCAGATTTCAGTGGTGGATTGAGTTATGTAGTTTGGTTTCAGCTCCTGTCTATTGATAGGCCTTTCACTCAAAGCTAATATGCTACCTGTGTTGTCCACAACAGCAGCTCTAGCAGACCCAGTCCCAACGTCAATCCCGACGTAGAACACATCAAGGTCTACCGAGTTGGGGTTGTTGATCAGGGAGAGCTGGTTCAGAGTGAGCGAGGAGCGAGAACGACTTGTAACAACGCTGGCCATGTTCTAGTAATTTTAATCTTTAATCCAATTATGATTAATGAGAATTAAAAGTTGGTTATGGGAAAATTTGTGGGTTTTTATACAGAGTTGACTGACAGTATCCAGCAAATTTGAGTATGATCGCGAATTAAGAATCTGTTATATAAAGCAAGAATACATCATCGATAATTGCTGATAAAGTGCGAACTCCACATGAATTACAATCTTTAATCTTAGCAATAGCCATATAATAATTTTCAACTGTGTGAAACTGAAATTAGAAAGTTGGTGCTAGTTTTTGCTGATATTCTCAATAGATGAATGAACATGAAGTTTCTACGATGAACTGTAGCTTATCAATGAGAAGATGTATTTTTAGCAAAATTACAAGTGAAAATAATTAATGAGAAATTTAATGCCGCCCGTCAAACTGTCAGCCGGAATTCGGAAATATTAATATGTATTACGTACGTACATACGTACCGAACTGTTCCTGTCGATATTATTCCACTGATATTTACAATGTTTTTTTTTTTTAATTTTTTTTTTTTTTTTCTGGGGAAAAATTATCGCAAGAAACGGACAAATCATATAACTGTATTTTATTTATATGTCTTGATTGGTATACAGTGTGTAGTACACTGTACAGTAACAGTACTACACTCTACAGTGAAATGAATGTAAACAGTCTGATAATATTGGATACACATACACTGCAATGAGCTGCAGGGTATTTCCTTGTTCATATGTTATTCTAGAAATCTAGATCGCTCTAGGCTCGGCTTTTTTAGTGTAGTCATCATAAACATCAAATCTGCGTTGGAAAGTGACTGGAATACCAGCTCTGGTCTTTGTAATGAGCTCTGGATCTAATTCGGCAATGACAATCTCTTCACCTTCACCAGCTTCGGCGATAATGTTACCATTTGGATCAACGACTAACGAGTGACCATAGGCATGATATGAAAGATCGAGGTTTCTCGATGGAGAGGCAAGGATTGTGTAAACTTGATTGTCAATCGCTCTTGATCTAGCCAATAGGTGCCAGTGTAAAGGACCTGTTACAGTGTTAAAGGCACCTGGATACACAACAGCAAATGCGTTTTTCTGTCTTGCGGCAATTGTAGCCAATTCCGGAAATCTAACATCATAACAGATACCTTCACCGATGGTACCAAATTCAGGCAAATCAATGGTAGTGACTTTATCCCCACTAGTCAAGGTTATGCTTTCTTTGAATGTAATACCTCCTGGGATATCAATATCAAATAAGTGAATCTTTCTGTGCTTACCTATGATTTCACCCTCACGATTGAATGTAATTGAAGTGTTATATATTTTTCCATCGTCACCTCTTTCTGGAATAGAACCACCAACCAATAATATTTTGTTTTCCTTAGCTATATCAGATAGAAACTTGGTGGATTCACCATTTGGAATGTTCTCAGCATAATTGGCAAACTCAGTCACTGAGTATGGAGAATTGAAACATTCTGGTAGCACAACTAAGTCAATTTTTGGATCTTGTTTTAAACCTTTCAAGATAAAATCTTTTGCATGTTGTAAATTTGCTTGTTTATTGGCACCAGCTGTGATTTGAATTAATGCAACTTTTAGTTTCTTGGCTAAAATACTAGACATATCTGTTTTTTTCGTAGGAACAATCTCTTTTAACCTATGCTGAACTCGCTCAACTGTTGAATGAATCATGATTATAATGTGTATCCACACTTTTTTCATTGATAAGCTTCTATGTTCAAATTCGCGAAGGGTGGGTCAAAGTACAAGACTCAAGTGTCTAAATGGAAAAGTACAGTTTTAACCCATTCAAATTACTCCCTTGATTCGTGAAGCATTTGAGAGTTTATAATTATTCCCAGCTCAATTTCTAGTATACACTAATATACAATTGAATTCATAATATCGTCACATTCATCTTCATATTTCGCTTTCACATCACACACATTTTCACGGTAACAGCGCTCCCCAGTTACATCAAACTTGACAAGCCAGTCACCTTATTCATCTTCTGCAGCATCATCGTCTTGTGGTTTGCAAATAGCCTCTACTAGGAAGTCAAAGGTTTCGTTATTTTCAATTGCTTGTTTTACATGCTGTGCTGTCACTCTTTTGATACCCGCTTGTTTTGCTTCCTTACCAGCAGCTAGTACTAAAGATGCAAGAAAGAACTCTAGTGCTCTACCCACAACGACAGGAGTAGCCTGAGCAACCTTCCCTATATCTTCATCTGATTGCATCAGTTTTTTGATTCTGGCAGCTGGAAAATGTGTCTTTATTTCATCAAAAACACTAACATCGTTGTTCTTAGCATCTTCCGACATTTTAAATAATCGGCTTATACGTTATTCAATACTGGCTTGGACCCAGAATATCGCGAATATGATAATGATAATTAGAAAGTAAGCCAGAAGTTTGTTGTCGTAGAAATAACAAGTATATTATTTTTTAAGTTTTTGTTTTGATGATAAAATTATGACTTACCCGGAAAAATCGACTAAAATGTACAACACTACCTCCAATTAACAATGATTATGGCTGTGAAGCTCGTTGAGTCTCACATTAATAAATATACACTTTTTAAATAACAACCTTCAACGAAAACTTATCAAAGGTTACGATCGTCTTCAACCTGGTCACGGAATTCACCACGATCATCATCCTCATCATCAATCTCATAATCAGCGTCGTCTATCACCTCTCCAAGTAAATCTTCTTCATCATGATCTCTGAAGTCGTTAGTTTCAACTCTCGTGTATGTGTCACCTCTAGAAGCAAATCTGCTTCTTCTATGGAAGATGTCTTTGACCTTGTTCACTAAGGCAGCATCAAGAATTTGAATCATCTTGAAAGTTGCAATAACAGCAGCAACAACAGTTATACCTCCTCTGACAATATTATTCACAACTCTATCAGTATTATTGTTTTCAATAAGATCATCTTCATCACCTAATCTTATTTCACCAAATCTTGCAAATCCACCGTTACGACGAATTCCCTTTTCGTAAACAAACCAAACAGCACTAACAAATATCAAGATTGGGGCGACAATGACAAGCGCAAGACCAACACCACTTAGCTTACCTCCACGTTTCTTTTCAAACTGAGACTCTTTACCAGGACATGGTATTGGATTCCATTTGTCAAATTCTTTGCCCCCTTCACATGTGGATAATGGGATTTTTCTATACCCAGTTGGCTCGAAGTATTCAATTGTATTCTGATCAGTACGACAGATTTCAGAATGATCTTCTGGTTTCAACCCTGCAACTAATTTACAAGTTCCATCCGATGTTTTGACATAGTTGAAATCACACTCATAATCATGTCTTGTACATGGACAATTTTTAACAATTTTGAAGAGTTTGCCCAAAGGTGCGCTTCCAATGAAGCAGTCTCGTCTATCAGGAAGTTTTCTTAAATATCTGGCTTCATGACCAAACAAACATCCTGAAGGATTCAATGGGTGCTTAGGAGTCCAATACTCAAAGTCATCTTCATCTGGATGATCCATGTCCAGCACGCACTGGCGAACAAAAACATCTTCAAAGTCAATAGTGAATGTTCTGCTCTCATCACCTCTAGAAGATTCGGATCTAGCAATTAACAAAAACTTCTTGGAAGAATCGGATGGAACAGTGACAATATCATCAACTTTAACAGTATCCTGTGAAAATTGAAAATCATCCCAAGTATTACCTTCATCTAAAGAATAGTGAATGACATTAGTGTTAGTCTGGTCATCTACCAATACAATAATAGACCCTCTATCACCAAATTCCCATTGATATGCACCTTTTTTTACTTCCTTCCATGTGATACCACCATCAGAAGTTAAAAACGTTGAACCGTCCTGTAATGGATTTAGCTTATCACCAACATTACCTACGCCTAAAAGCAATCCTGTCGCTGATCCAGAGGAAAATGTATCACGATAATCTTTTCTTTCAGTGTAGCCATGCAGATGTAATGAACATTTTTCAAGTGGTGAGCCAATACATTCAAATTTCTGACCCTCAGAGTCAGCTGCTGGAGGTTGAATGAATGTCCAATCTGAGCCATCATTGTAGGTAATCTTTGTTTGTAACTGTTTCAGTGAGCCTCTTCTGGCATCGTCAGCATTACTAACTATATTAGAGATGGCGATTCCTTCAAGTCCTTCCACATATTCGTAATCAACATAGCCGTATTCGTTCCTATTGACAAATCTTTCAGAGAGAACATATGACGTACCATTTCCATTGGATTTCAATATAGCTCCAAATTCAGATCCAGCCCTATCATTATTTGTAACATGAAGAAAGATAGCACCTGTCTCAGAGCCTAGTATTGTATACGCTTGTTGCTTACTGACAACAAAATCCTTAGGAAATAGAGCTTCAGCAAATGTTTCACCATCAACAGTTACATAGGCTTTCAAGGAACCACCCTCTACTGATGCTATAACAGTATAATGAGTTGTCGTAGCAAATCCCACGATTTTTTCAAATTCAACTTTCGAAGTTGCAAAATTATCAGTGGAAGATACTAACTGGTTGATACCATCGACTCCATTTAACTGGCAGTATATTAGGTCCTTATTCACACCATATTCAGTATATCTAGAACCAACAAAGTCACAACTTCTAACATTAGATTGTAATAAGTCCCAAGAGGTACCAGAATCTGTTGTGATATAGGCGGCAGGAACACAATTCTCAGAAAATTCAGACTCACAGTTCTTGTTGCCGTAAAAAATGAAGCTAGTCTTGGTACTGTTGCTAAAGGTCAACAATGGTAGACCAAACAAATTGTTCTCAGATGGAGCCTTGACAACATGGAATGTGTTGGCTCTATCGTAAGAATAATGGATGTTTCCGTTAGCAGTTAAAAAATAAACATCATCTTTAGAATAGGGGTTCAAATAGACCTCTACAACTTCATCAGATGTAGCATATTTTTGAGAGGTTTTACCACCATCATGAGAGATAAAAACCTGGTTTCTAGAGGTTCTTAGAATCAAGGTCTCATCGTTGTTGCTTGTCTCAGTTGTATCTAGGAAAACATAATGAACCACATTACCTTCAAATAAAGCTTCAGTTGTAGCTATGTTATTTTCACCACTTGAGAGCTCTTTGCATGAGAAAGTCTCCTCAGAAATATCAACAAATTCACCTTCGCACATATTACCCGGGATTTTTGTCTTGGTCTTCAACTTTAAATCAGAATAAGCCGTGTCAGCACATAGCTGTCTTAATAGTTTTCTATCAGCAACACATTCGCCTCTAGAGTTAAGAGAAAATCCAAAAGAGCATTCGTAATCTTGTTCAGCACAAGCGCAAGGTGTTTCATCCGCTTTTAAGTCTTCAAAGATTTTATTAATGAAACATTTAGCCTCCTGCTTACGTCTGCTGTATGCATCCTTATGACCAAAAATACAGGTTCCTTCACCATCGATACCAGTTCTACCGTACCAGACTTCAAGATCATCTTTGTCACATTTCCTATCAAAAGCTTTGGAGAAATCAATGGAAAACAATGTTTGCTTAGCAGAATTGTCATCCTTGTAAATACCACTTAAAATGAATATACTTGAGGTACCATCGATGGTGGTGGTTAACATGAATGGAAAAATTTTCTTTTCGAGTTCAAGAGTCTGCCACGAGTTACCTTGATCTAATGAGTAATAAACTTTGTTGGTCAGAAGGTTCGTATCTGCGTCATCTTTTCCTTTAATATACGGAGCAGCAACAATGACGTTTCCTAAATCCCCAAAAGCAAAAATCGTTGGTTCATCTAGTGTTCTTTTCCATGAAAGACCACCATCACGGGAGATAAAGGTATGAAGGCTTAAAATATCAGAATCAAGGCTCTTTCCCGCGTTACCAATTCCGAGGAGAATTCCTGGTGTAGCACCAGTTGCACCTTGACCATCACCACGTCTTTCCTCTAGACTTAACAGATTCAAAGAGCAGTCGTCCTTACCTTCACATTCTTCAACTTTCAAATAATCCCAAGTTCTACCATCATCTAAAGAGATCTTTGTTCTTGAGTTTGGAGAAAGTGTCTTATCATCGTAGCCTTCAAGAACATTAGCAGTCCAAACACCTTCAATGGTTTCAACTTTTTCTAAATTCAAAAATCCCAACGTGTTACCTTGGACATTACCTAATAGGCTTCTAAACTGCAAGCCCTGACTATCAGATGATAAAACATTAATCACAGATTCTCCTTCAGATCTACCCCAAGCACTGATATATAACGAGCTTGTGGTGGAAGGGAGGAAAGTGAAAGCATCTGCAATTAATGTTCCTTGAATGACGGCTTTTTTGAAGTTTATACCATCCTTTGAAACAAATAAAAAGACAGATGAGCCCTTCGAATCGTATTTATCTGATTGAACTATAGCCACAACAAAGGACTGAATGATCTTGATCTCCAGAACATAACTTGTTGATAAAATTCCTGTATTGTCGTCAATTGTAGTAACATCTTTATCGAAAAAGTCGTTCGAAGCAACAATCTCAGTCTTCTTGATATAACCGTACGAGTCTCTTTCACTCTTAAGACATAAAATTCTGTTATCATGACCTTCATCGAAAACTCCATTAGATTTTGTGAAAGAACAATAAGTGACCTTTTCATGGAGCAACTTTGGGTTCGAACGGAACCCATCTGTTGTGTAATAGACATCATTGGTACAATATTGATCTTGACATTCCACAAAAGCTATCAAGATCAGATCAGGATTCTTTGAATTTACATTGACTTCATAGATCAAGTTATTGTTAGCTTCAGTTTCAAATTCTTTCCAAGTGTTCCCTTGATCATTTGTCACATAGTGTGTTTTGGAGTCTGTAAATGCAAACGCACGATATTTTTTTATCTTATCCACGTACAGAACTTCCACTTGACCCGAAAGGGGGAGCTCTTTAAAAGTTTTACCATTGTCATCAGATCTGGATAAGACCTTGCGGTTGAGGTTCAAAACCACTGAAGAATCGTCAAAGTAAAGTATATTTTCTGAAACATGGTCGTACGATGTAGACTTAATTTCTGGAGAAAATTCTGCAATGACAGAGATCACAAGAAGAAGCAACTGAAGCAGTCCTTGTACACTCAATCTCATTGTTTGTCTAGTTTGACAATGTAGTTGCTTCAAAAGTATTTAGAGGCAAAGCAAGCGAAAAAAAAGGAGCAATGGAAGCTGTATTTCAGCTTTATCAGATAATGTCCAATCAATTGAAGCTATTCAGAGCCGTTTATATCTGTTGTAAAGTAGCTCTGAGGTTGAGCTGGCCAAAAGCCGCTTTTGTATAACAGTCCTTTTTTGGCCTTCAAGCAAAACGTAAGCTGGACGTGCCGATACCACAAATATTCCGACAAATGTCGGAATTTGGATTTGCTAGCTGTGATGACATAAACATCCAAACATTTCGTAGATATTGAAATTTTTTTTTTTTGTTACTACAACCTCATCTCCCACTGCTTCATAGATAAACAGTTACATAACAATATAATGAGTGACACTGCAAGCAAAGAAATATCCACTCCTATAGTGGCAGAGGGTGATAGGGTTAGTGGTAAGTTTGCTTGAAACCGGCATGATTTTTATATCCTACTAACAAAAGCTTCAGGCAAATCATGGAAAGTTAAGAAAGGTGCTTTCAGAGTGAAGGCTTTAGGAGTAAATGCCACGTGGAAGAAGAAACAAGAGCAACGTCTAAAAGATCAGCAGATAAAACAGAAGTTAAAAGAACTAAAGGATGAGAAGGAAGCAGAGAAAAAACAACGTATAGATACTATAAAGGAGAAGAAAGCTCAGAAAGAAGAAAAGGAAAGATTCGAGAGATTAGCTGCGAAGATGAACGCTAAGAAAATTGAAAGACTTCGTAAGAAAGAAAAGAGAAACAAGTTGCTTAACGAAGGACGCTGAAGAGATCTGCCGGCACTTATTCCGAGCTCCTGCTTTATACCTTGTATTCCTAAACTATTGGTCCTGTACATTATTGTTTTCCATTTGCATTTATCAACTACGTTTTGATTCTCCCCAGATAATTTAATTTTCACGCTTTCTTTGATTCTCTTTATTAGTACTGCCGTTCTCAGGCTGGTGATTATTGGTCAGAGTGCTATGAGTACCAACTATTATTACATACACAGCGTGAATTTTTGTTTCGTAAGTTAAGAGATAAGTGGAGACAACCCACAATTTATTAGCAGATGTAAAATAAACACAAAATTGGCGTGCGAACTCATTTTGTAGATGCACAGAGTCTATATAGGGTATATGTGAAACAGCAACATTTTTAACCGAATAACAAAATGGATACTAGTGTCAGAACACTGATCAGCCAAGGAGGACGGATCGTGGATCCAGAGCCTTGGTAGGAAGTGAATTCGTAAATAGCAGATGAAGGTAACTCCGGATTCTGATATGTGGGAGTGGATGACAACGCTTCCTGAGTGGAAACAGAAGTATCTGTGGATGCTGTTGCATGTTCTCCCAAAGATGCTTCGAAAGAGTTAGGAGTTTCCATCACTGAAGAAGCAGTAATGTAGGATCCACCTGTAATTGAACTGGTTAATGTTGTTGCAAGGGTTCTGAGTTCAGTAGTTGATAAATCTTGAGACAGCATTCGATGATCTGTACCAAGCGATGGAGCAGGCTGACATTCGAACTCAGAGCAGATCTTCGTAGTTACACTAGAAGTTATTAGACTTTGTTTTGTCGTTTCAGTTGTAATGTCTTCCATTGGTAAACTAGCTGAAGCAGGTAAAGTAACAGCTGTCCGTGTAACTGTGAAAGGGCTTATTAAGATGATAGGTGGTAATGAAGAAACTGGACAACCACTAGCACTATCACAGGCAATGAAAGTGGTCTGAACTTCTGCAGTTATTGATGGCGTGGATGAAAGGGGTACCTTGTCGGATGTGTATAATGTAGTGAATGGAATTGTTACAAAGCTGCTCTTATAAGGCTCTGAAGGTAGTTCGGACTGTGAATAATCGACTTCATTGGATGTTGATGATTTCTTGAAGTCGGTGGATAATGAAGTTTTTGTTGTTACTGATTCCTGTGAGAACTGTTGGGATGGCAAATCGCTGGTATGAGACGATAATGGAGAAGAGTATTGAACATAATAAGATGATAAAGAGCCAGTAGTAATGATTGAAACCGAAGTGGAGGAATCATGCTCAGTGCCAGAGGAAACTAGCTCGTCAAAAGTGTTGGAAGTAATGGAGTCCCAGTGCGAAGTAGAGGACAATGGAGATACTGTGCTTGAAGACAACAGGCTGGAGATGACTCTAGATGAATCAGTAGAGTTTGACGTAACCAAACTTGAAGATATTGAGCCACTTGATCTAGTAAAATCATCATATGGAGAAGGAGTAGAAAGTGAAGAACTTATCTCTGGTATCGTGGAGAAGGTTTTTACGCTTGCGCTTTCAATAATAGATGGTGTCTCAGTAGCAGCTGTTATCCTTGAACTTTCATTACCATGATCAGAATACACTGATATTGAGCTTGAGATAATGTAGGATGAGGTTGAAGTTATATTGTTGGTTAAGACACTCGAAGGTACGAAAAAGAAATAGGATGAGGTAATAGCTGAAGGCAGACTTAGAGCAGTCGAGCTTGAAGGTAGATTCGATGAGGGTGAAAATACCAACGGTGTAGATCTGATGGATGAAGAAGGGCCAACAAATGATGAAAAAATTGTGACCTCTGTGGCGTCAAAGCTAGAAGTGGAAGTTGAGGAAGTGCCTGAAGAATCAGACGAAATTGAGTCCTTTGCTGATGCAACATAACTATACCATGAAGAAACAATAGAACTAGATGGGCTGGAAGATGGGCCAAGAAATGAGCTAGAAGAAAAACCAGAAAGGGAGTCTTTAGGGTAATTCTCAGACACAGTAGAGTAGTAGGTTGACTTTGTGGATGAAAACTCTGATAAAGTAGAATCCAACGCTGTGTGTGAAAGATCTGAAGACGACACAGAAGGGATCGGAGACGAAGTGGATGATTCCACCAATTGGGCACTAGAGCTGAAATACGAGCTGCTGTCTGAACTATTAGTAGAACTGACTCTTAATTGGGAAGAGCTCGATGGCTGAGGGATGCACCATGATGAATCACTTTCCTCCGCGGAAGACCAAGAGCTTTCTGCAGCGACTGTTGTTGTTTCAAACGAGCTGGATTCAGAGGTTACCTCTGAAGCAGACACAGAACCAGAATCTGTGCTTATCGGATGGCTGCTGATTCCTGAAGACATGTCATAAAATACGTCAGAACTGGAATCTGAGAAACTTGATTCCCAACTAGAGATAATAACAGATTCTGATTTAATTGTGGAGCTCTCATATGCTTTAATACTGCTGTATCCAATTGATGAACTACGATCAATAACCGATGTGATATAACTCAAAGTTTCAAGGGAGCTTTGAATAAAATCAGAAGTTGATCCAATAAAACCAGTTGAAACGGAAGAAACAGATGAGCTAGGATTAGTAACATATTCGGACAGTGACTTAACTGAAGACGAAATCGTTGAGGAAATGCTTGAACCAATTACATCGATTGAGCTTGGGTAACTGCTGGAAAACGTGCTTGCAACAATCGATGATGATGATGATCCAAGCGACTTGGATTCAACATAAGAGAAAACGGATGAGGACAAATCAGCTGAGGAAGTATCAAACAAAGACGAGCTAACTGAGAAAGAGCTAGTAAAGAAGGAATCAACTGAAGAAACCCTAGTTGAAGATTGGCTTTCGCTGACAGATAAAAAGATTGAGCTTCTAGACGCGTCTGAGCTAGGAACTGATGAAAAGCTAGCACTACCATCTGTATTGGATGACGATACGGAAAACTCACCAGAGGAACTGGTTTCAAAAGGTATAGAGGACGAAGCAGGCGGCACATAAGTTGACACCAAGTCAGAGCTTATCGTACCATATGATTCAAATTCAATCGAGGAGGACACAACAGAAGACGATTCAGTGAAAATGCTTGAGTGCAGTTCAGAAGAAAGAGTTTCAACAAAAGAGGAGGAAGTGTAATGGGTGAAATCAGATGAGCTTGAAGGGGATGTGAGACACCCAAGACATGTACCAATTGTCGTCTCAGTGAAGTAGATTGTAGAGGAGTCAGTGCTGTCAATATTTGACGAACTTAGAATAGAGCTTGATACCGATGATGTTCCAAGCTCAGAGTTTTCAGTTAATGAACTGGACCAGCTTTCAATTGACAAGCTATCAACTGAAGAACTTTTGCTAGAAAATACCTCAGTAGAAATTTCTGTAGAGTAGCTCGAACTTACGGCTTCGGTAGTACTGGTACTTCTAGCAATTGAACTTGGAATCTCAATAGAGCTCTCAGTAAAATAAGACTGTTGCTCGGAAAGGGACGATGAGACTGTTGTTAAAACAGAGCTAGTAGAAATAGAAGACAAAGGAATAGAAGATATCGATGAAGAAGAACGCCCCAAAGAACTATACGGGAGGGTAGAGGCTGAATCTGAAGAAGGGCTAAATGTAACGCACTCTAGGCATGCACCGACGGTGGTTTCTCTGGTGAAAAAAATAGTAGAGCTAGTATGACTTTGCAGAATTGACGAGCTGGTGAAAATAATGTCAGTTATACTACTGCTTTCACTTTGACTTGAAACTGGAGTTGAAATCTCATACGAACTCGATACAGAGCTTGTTTCTAAGATAGCTGATCTGTTAACAGAGCTGGTATAGCTTATGCAGTCCAAACATGATCCAATAGTAGTAAGGCGAGTCTGTGTGGCGGTAAAGTGTTCACCACTAGCTGACTGAGTAGTGGAGCTTTCGCTCTCAGTTGAGCTTCCACTCTCGACTGAGATATTGGTTGTATCACCTGTGATGCTTTCAGTAAAACTTTGAGATGTGCTTTCATTAGAGCTTACAAAAAAGCTTTCAACCGAGGTTGGGAAGAATGAGTCTCTTGCAGTAATAGCACTAATTGTATAGCTTGAACATTCCAAACATGTAGCAGATGTATAGTGACGAGTTTGGGTGACGGTAAAGTGGGTTTCACTATAAGTAGATGTGGTTGTTGCTGAAGATGAAGTTGTTGGCAAGGAATATATGTCACTAGGAGTAGATGAAACAGTACTAGAAATCGAAGGGGTGGATGAGGGAATAAATGACTGTTGTGAACTAGTTGTAGCACTTATAGTTGCAATTGGCGCTGTAGTGCTTGATGTTGAAGGGCTATCAATAATGGTATAATTCACACAACTCAAGCACGTTTCAACAGTATATTGACGAGTCTGAGTGACAGTGAACTCTCTAGTACTTGCAAAAACAGCTATATTAAGTAATATTACTAACCTTGATAGATACAACATTTTTGATCCGATTGATTGACTTATTGTCTTGAGTTAACATTGTCAGTGAGGGAATGTCTCTTCATTAAGTATATTTCATTTAGCGAGCGTGCAGCCATTGTCATGGAATTGGTCAAGGTGCCTCAATTAACTAAATACTTATAGTATCTCAAGCAGTATTATTGGTACTTAATACCAAGCAGAATAAAAAGTCAGCATGAACATGTAAGCGAGTCACTATAAAGATTGAAAGTTATTGCCTAATAAATCAAAGACAATGGGAATACTAATTCTATCCGAAATGCATGTTTATGTTGGATTCGACTCCGAGTCAACAGTTTGAGGCAACATTAAGACATATAATAATAAAAACTCTTCTTCTCGTAACATCTTTGACTATTGTTGTAACCCAATAGGGAAATAAATCACATTTTACCCACTGTTTTTTGAATCATTTTTCCAAAATCCGCTAATGATCAAACAGATTGGGACCCATAAAACCACTAAATCAATGTGTAAGGTAAGTAATCTAAAGATTTACGAGAGGTTCATCTGAATCTCATCGCAGAAGTTCAACTTCAACTTCACTAACTTCACTAAATTTAGGGGAATTTTTGTTTAGTTGTTATGCTTTTGTTTAGTGTTTAGTAAAATTCGCGATTCATTTCATCGAATTTAATTTACGACAAACTATTCGTTCAGTGGCATATAAAATTTTAATTAGCTATTCGCTTAAATGCTTGAAAAGCTAATATTTTTGGGTTCTAGAAGTAGATTTCTTTCACAGACGCTCCAAAGACAAAGGAGACGTTTCCAATGGATCCAATCTCAGAGATTTAACGGAATTACCAGAAGGCTGAATTCAACCAGTATAAAACCGCCCGTTCCGACTATTAAAGAGAAGGGTGTTAAAGCATTGATTAAACAATACGGATATTCAGCACTAGCTGTATACTTGCTTCTTTCCTGTGTGGATCTCCCGTTATGTTTTCTGTTGGTTCATAATGTAGGTGTGGATAAAGTACATGAATATGAGGACTTGGTGAAAGCTAAAGTTAAAGGTTGGTTTGGTTATTCTACAGAGAAGAAAAGCCCAGAAGAAGAAAAAGCTATAGATGAAGCGAAAGAGGAGGCTAAGCAAAAACTAGAAGATGCGAAGAATAGCGAGGATGGTGTCAAATTTTGGCAATCACCATTGTTCACAGAGGTCATTGTTGCTTATGCTCTCCATAAATCACTGATTTTCATTAGGGTGCCTATAACTGCTGCTGTGACTCCATCATTTGTCTCGCTACTACGTAGATGGGGGTTCAAAATTGGAACGCAGCCCTTAACTACCATTGCCCAGCAAGCAAAGCAGAAGACAACCCAAAAGGTTGTTGATAAATTATATGCCAATGCTAGTAATCCAAAATTCGGAACTAGAGCTACTAAGGGTAAGAAATGGTGGAACTTTTTCTTCTAAATTTATTGATCATCAATCAATTGTATATAGACAGACCATAACAAAAAAAAATATACTAGGATCAATTGATGTATTACTCTATCGTGTCTTTATTTATTACAGGATGACAGTGAAATTTTATAAATAGAATCATAACAATATTATCATTAAAATGAATGTGAAATAGTACATACAAGTCATCATGAAATCACACCTGCTCCAGTTTAGCTCTATAACTTGCTCTTTGGATCACGAACAACAGTACATTTGATCAACCCATTTGGATGTGGAGAAGGATAGAATAGTTCATTATCGTTTTCAAGGCCTTTCCAAGAGAGGTCGAATAAGAAGTAATGTTTGTTTGGCAGTGAGTATCTAACATTTTCCACCAATGGAGCAGCTTTCAAGATATCAGTAGCCATGTTATACATTGTTGCTTGGACAGAAGCTGAGTTCTCCAAGGCAAAAGTGGATAGAGTAATTTCCCTAGCAGTGTTGTACACAGTATCAAATGCGCCTTGGTCAGCTAGTTTAGAAACGTTTGAGATTGGGCCAATTTTCTTGGAATCAAACTCCCAAGTAGCATCAACATCAGTGGATAGGATACGGTCATAAGCTGGTTTTAAAGTTGTGTAATCACAAACGTTATAGCCATGGAATTGAGATCCCGTGGACTTCAAGACAGTGAGTTCTTTGATTGATGAGGATAGCTTGTAGTCACCAGATCTTTTGTAGTATAAATTGGTGACTCTCTTTTCTGGACCTTCATGGATGAAAGAGTGATCATGTTTGGCACCATTGACGTCGTATTTGACCCAACGATCTTGGATGATAGAGACAGTGAGGCCAGAGACGTGCGAATATTTACCAACAAAATGAGTGGCTAGTTTGGCAGCAAATCTCTCAATTGGCCAGACTTCAGTAGTTTTGGCAAGGACTAGAATGGTGTTTTTGACAGTGTCTGTTGGGACAATGGAGGAGTTGTCAGCTTCAGTATAAGAAGTCTCAAAACCACCTTCCAATAGAACTTTAACGGTAGCCTCTATGACTTCATGTTTCTTAGGGTTTGAAGGATCTTTCTTGACCTTCAAGAATTTGACATTGTCTTTACCGTAGGTGGAAGTAGATAGAGCAGAGTAAGCCATTGTTGTTATAATTACTGTTGTACTTTATTGTTTATTAGCTACAAGTATTTTAACATAATTTTTAATGGGATTCTTTGCGGACTTTATAGTTTTGTTATCAGAAAGTTTCTTTAAATTGAAAAGTAACACAACAAAAACAATGCAGACTTTAATTTTTTTTTTTTTTTTAAAAAAACGGCCTTCACCGTGATTAAATTTCGCAGCCCACAAATTTATGATCCGGTGTCTGAGGTAAAAGTAAAATGTTAAAGTGATTGGAAGGGCTTTGAAATTGATAGAGAAAATGATTGGTGTATGTGCCCCTTGTGAAGATGCCACATCCTAACTTCCAATACTCAAGTAAAAATGGTTCGATGTATGCCAATTCACCGTTTTTGGAAGATTTCTATAATAATTTCATCTCATCGCACATATTTTTTACTTATCAGTGACATAATTCGAACTTGACCGAAAATTCATGTCTTGGAATTACAAGTATTATTCAAATTGCTACATATTGTTTATCATGAAATAATGGTTATGATATCATGATGAGTGAGTAACTTCATTAAGTGAGCTGACTATTCTCCAAATCAATATTCTTTTGAATATATTATAGTGACTCTCATATCTGGATTACAAAGCTGCCCATATATTCATTGAGGTTCTATAACTAATTATGTCGTCTATATACTAAAAACTAAACTCCTCCAAGATTAAGGAAATCTCCCTTTTATATCCTAAATGCATCTGATTCACACTGAATTTTCTCACTGAGCTCATTAGACTTTGTGGCCCACATCCTATTATGTGCAATTTTTTGTAATCGGATGGTAGCTGTTTTAACAATAATTCATTTATTCGAGGACGTCCTTCCACTGTTGTAACCCATATACTGATGTTTTTCTCAAATTGCTGCATGTCTCTGATATATGGGAGGTCTAATATCGAATCGTTTCGTATTATCCAAATCAATGAAATATCAAGTCCAGGTTGACCTTCATAGTGACGTAATAGTGGTAGGATTAATGATATTCCAGAACCTCCTGCAATCAGAATGATCTTATGACTTGAAGGAGTTGATGTTATTGATGAAAACGATGATTGATTAGAAGTTGGTTCAACAGAGGTATATGAAGGTTTCGAGTCCTGCTTTAAGTGTGTTGCAGGTGTTGAAATAGATAATGGTATATCATCCAAAGTTCCTTCAATTATTGATTGATGTAGGTCATGCTTAGGAAAGTGAACATGAGATAAACCATATGGCCCATTTATTATGCAAGTGAAACTAGACGACTTCTGCTCTGTAACATATTTATATAGTTTTCTGGTGAACCCTTCACGCACTTTCACTATGAGAACGATTTTTGGATCTGCTGGTAACGAAGCAATAGTAAATGGATGTGATTGAAATGGGCTAATGAAAGGGATCGTAATGAATAAATGGGTTGATATTTCGTATTGAAACCTTGTCGTGTATGACTTGAATACTAACAGGTTCAGGAATTTGTTAAATCTTGAAAGTGTTCTCAAGTAAGGATCAATTTCAATGATGATGGTATCACTAGAGCTGTCGTTGATAATCACATGGCACTGAAGCATCCAGAATTTGTACCAAATTCTGAAGAGTCTATCAAATATCAAAAACCCAGTTACTGTTAGGACAAAAGGTTTGCAGACATAGTGATGAAAGTAAAATATGGGTAAGAAGACAATGAAATTGACGATATGCATGACGTAAAACAACTCATACCATCTCTGTTTGACATATCTAGTCGATGTGATTCCAATCAAAATGAATAATCCAATGCATGACAATCCAGTTATTCCTTTGATATTATGAACAAGATAACTCCATGATAGACAATAGCAAAATGCCAATCCATGAATGATTGCAGAGACTAGCACTAAGATCCCCACTGATTTGTGATAAATCAAAATATTCTCGTATGATTGGTCAATCAGGTATAATAATGGTCCTGATTTCAAGGGGATCAAATATAATAATGGTAAATTTGACACTGAGACAAGCCCAAATCTAAGAGCTAAGTTGAATGAGTCGTTGAATGGTAAATTATAAAAAGTGATGAATAAGTTAATAGAATAGAATATTGAAATTATTATCATGTTTGAATTGGTATTGAACCATGATTGCAGAAAACTGGAGGATGGATGAGATGCTAAATATGCTTTGAATTGTATGAATCTTCTATGCCAGAAGGTATTTTGATCTGATCGCTTACTGACGGAGGGAGATCTTGAACGTAGGTATAGCATTGCCTTGATACTGTTATGAATTAGTACTACCAGCAGGAAGACCCCTATGACAAAGTACTGGTAGTTCCAAGTTATCCTCTTTGTGAACTTTATGTGTTTGTATATCAAATCACGATCTTTCTTGAACGGATCTTCAAACCTGAAGAAGCTCTCTTGTTGCGCGTGTATTGACATGGCTCAGAAGCACTCCATCTGGAAATCACAAGAGACACACCAGACACACAACTTATGAACGTCCACGGTGAATCGAGTCAATACAAAGCAAAAATTAAATATCAAGTGAAGATTATAACTATATTTTCACAATAATCCACAATTTACATTCATACATTCGGGTGTGAAAAACGACGTAATTATGTACAGATCAAGAAAAATTATATGTAACAGCTTGTGAACCTCCCAATAAGACATGAATTGTCTCTAGATCATGATTCCATGATTCTTGTTTTTGCACATCATAATTAGAAAAAAAGATACCTAAAATCAAGAAGATAAGCATAACTCACAAGTTACAAGTACAAGAAAGTTATCTATTCCATCATTATTTGGCCACTGTTTTTATCGGCGATTAGTCCACATTGGGAAATAAATAATCACGTGATAATAATGAAAACACATATTAACGGAATAACGGAACAACTCCCATTCAATTTAACTGCAATAAAATGTTTGTGTATCTTGATTTGGAGCTATGTTGTACATCAAATCAACTATAGTTCTGTTCAATAAAACTAATCCGAATAATTTCATCTGGAAGAGACTCGCTTTTAACGGCCCTGAGAGATGATTAATTGATTTGATGACAATATATTTAGAGAATTGGCTGTACTCGCAGCTTATATGTAAAAATAATGTCGAAAACTGGTTTGAATGGAAATAATTGCCTGTTTATTCTTATGAAGACTAATCGAGCATAAAAATCAGTAGTCATACGCAAATATTATCCTCATGCATTTAGCTCTGCTTGAAGCTTTTGTGTTATATTTTTCCCAAAAGATCTCTTCATAATAAAATGCTCAACGACTGAGAACTTTGATCGTGTATAAAGGCAATCAAGATTGGCAAATTAATTTCATCTCTTTTACATATTCTTTCACGCACATTATCATGTTCAGCAACGACTCCGATAACGAATCCATGCAACAGACGCTCTCCAACCTGACTAAATCAGGATACTTAATATTTGATGAAGATTCATCGGTTTTCAAGAAAGAAGACCATAATGCTTCTCCGGGATTGAGCAATGACAACAATAGATCAAGTGATAAAACTGTGACTTTGAGTCGTTGTTCCAGCTTGAGAACTACGAAAAATGAGCCAAATAGTTGTGCTGAATTAAGCAACACAGAATATATCAATTCAGACGCATTCAGAGCATACAGCAATGCTATTTCTGAGCTTGTTCAACGTATTGCCTTAAATCCAGAACAGGATCAAAGTTCCCTACAGAGACAAAGTTCTCGTTCAAGGGTCCATTTTCAGTTGCCTGAGGGCCACAGAGAACATAAACCAACAATGAGGTATCCTGGATCCAAGGCGTGCTACTCAGTAATTCGCTGCTCAAAGATATGATAGATATTGATAAGGTTGGTACTGTGTTTCAAAACGGGTTAGTTTAAAGCTTTGAATAAATGTGATTTTATGCCTCAGTAGTGGGCTTCTATTAATGCTTTGCAGCCTGAAGCTTTTCTTTCTCTTCGGCTTCTCTTCTTGCCCGCACTTTAGCAACATGAATCAGAGTAAACGGTAAAACGAAACTGAAGATCACATCCCATGCAACCAATATCCCTAAGTTTCTGGCTATTTGACCTTTGTAAGTATCAAAAAAGACGACCTTAAGAGCTTCGTAAGCATTGTGGATTGGCATGGCATATCCGTATCTGTAGAAGTGATTACACAATGCTAATGGAGATACAGCTGGTGCCATATTGGCTGACATCAATAATACTAACCACCCACCAATAAGTTTTGGATTGTATGTGAAGCACAGCAATGCAACGACTTCATTTAGACTACCCAGAGAAGCCATGGTTAGAGCTCCAATACTCCATAGAACCAGAGCACCTGATTTGCCGAAAGCAGCTGATGTATCAAGACCGAAAGCAAGATTAATTAGTAAGAACCCTAACCCTAACACAACGTATGAAATATGCGAAAGAAATATCCGCAGTACCACATATCTCATACCAGTGACAAACGTTGATATATAAATTTGAATCCTTATTGTCATGATCAAGTTAAAGAAGGCAAAAACAACTAAATATACCAAACCTAATTGTAAGGGAGCCAGATATATTGCTTTAGAAACCGGGATTAGATCATTGAAATAGAATGAGAATGGTTTCGAAAGAAATGACAATGCATTGATCTTGTCATCATCAGACGGCAGCTCATTGATGAGAACGGAATATTCCTGTTTAACAACATTTAGGTATGCTTTTTCAAACACTTGTAAGAACTTGGTGGTATACGTAGACATAGACAGCAGATCACGGCCTGTCTCATAAACAACTTCCACTGAGTTACCAGTGACATTGAAACTTGTGTCATTTGAAACAATAGCGTTGTACAAAGAGTGTGTGATATTTGGCTTAACATAGATAGCACCCCAATAATGTTGATGATGAACTTGCCTCTGAATCTCCTTATAGATAGTGTTGTTATGCTCTGCAGCAATCTTGTTGAATTCATCGTGACTGAACAGTTCCCATGTTCCATAGTGACGAACAGCCTCTAAGTTAGCAGTAATGTTGACTGCATTTCCTATTATAGGGGTGATCCCTTCAACCTCAAGGTCATCGTTTACCACCAAGAACTTCAAATTCTTATATCTTGACTCTCTCTGATAATACGTCCCCCAGTAAATGGACAAGATGACACACAGGATAAGACACAGAAAGATATAGTTAGTTAAAAATTCATAATAAACTTTGATTCTATCTCTTTTAAATTCAGAGTCCCACCAGCTAAATTTCAAGATCTTTTGCACAGTAGAAGTCCTCATTATACTCTCTGCAATGGTTGACCTTCTTCTAGGGACGACCGGTGTCAAATCTGACTCCGAAAGAGTGCTTACCGTGGCAGAGTTATCTGGGGCATACGGCTGAACTTCTAGGTCAGAGTGGTTTGAATGCATTCCATTAGATAGCGTCTTGGCCATTCTATGAGAACCCATGAGATCATCGTTGCGAGCCACTTCAGCGATAACATCTGGGTTCAGTTGCTGTATCTCCTCGTCAACAGCAAGAGGATCACTTGATGAAAGCAGCGATTCAGAATCGTGAGTAGACATGGCCGTTATCAGCAACGGAATGTTAGTACTTGTATGTATTTGTTTTTATGATGAAATTTTGATACACTTTTTGAAAACAAAACAAACAAAATTAGACTCCAAGTGATAGAGATTGAGGATTACACTTTACACCATGAGCAAATCACGAACACGCTCCGAGGCAGATCTCTTTGACAGTATGTCCTTCAGTCTGCCACCTGCGATTGGTGATGATGAGTACGATTTTGGTGGGACTTCTAGTGTCCCTGATGTCCATATCGTAAGAACGAGGTCTCGCAGAGGTTCCTCCTTCATCAAGCCTATCAACAACTTGCTTGGTAGAACAGAAATAGAGGAGGAAGAAGAAGAAGAAGAAAAGTCATCTCCCAGCTCTAAATTTGCTATTGAAGAAGAAGAGGAGTATGAACAAAGCAATTCTGAGGATGCTAACAAAGAGCCAAAAATTGATCCTGAGTTCCAAAAAGTGGACACCTTGCCAAATATCAAGAAGAATTACACATTCAGCTCCAATTCCAATTCCAATTTCAAAACTGATAATGATGATGACTCTTCTAGCAAAAGCAAAACTAATGAGAATAACTTGGAGAAGACGCACACTACTCGTTCCGAGTTACATAGAAGAAACAAGAAGGCATTTCATAAGGTTGCTCTAATGTTCGCAAAAGTCTACATCATCATGATTTCTGCTTTCCTTGGTATATTATCTATTTATTGGGGCTCACTGTATAATAGAAGTGCTTACCTGAAGAATATACCATATCTTGTGGTGAGTGAGGAACAACAAGTGGGCTCACTACCACCATTGATCAGTAATACTTTGATAAGTGTTCTTAACTCTACTTCTGCTAAAGCAGTTGGAAACTATGCTTTCAAGACAAATGCTGAGTTTACTCAACTTGCTGCAAGCCATAATAATACCGTCTTGGAAGAAGTGTACAGGCAAGTTCATCATCAAAATTATTGGGGTGCTTTCTATGTTAAAGCAAATGCAACCCTTGAGTATCTGGCAGCTCTAACCACCGCAAATACCACCTTCAATGCCAGCTCTATAGACTTCGTTTATGAGACAGGGTTGAATCCACAAGGGGTTTCGAGTTATGTTCTGCCAGCAATCAATAAATTAGAACTGGCTTTTGAATCAGCTGCCTCAAACTACGTTACTTCAACTCTGATCAATACTCTGTCTGATGATGAGAAACTGCGACTGGCTACCAATGGATCATCACTTCTATCTTATTTCAACTTCAATTTGATTGACTACAGACCCATGCCTAATGTTGTGATAACGGGTCCATTTCAGTTAGGTTTGATATATCTTGTTGTATTGTCATTCCACCAGTTTAATTTTGCGTCTGCAACTCATGAACTAATAAGAACAAAGTTACATCTTCGTCAGTACCTAGTTTATCATATCATAACATCACAGGGTGCATATTTTGTCATGTCTTTGGTTTATTGTCTTTTAACCTTAGCCTTTCACGCTTCTGTCACGAGGACTTTTGGACATTCAGGATTTCTAGTACAGTGGTCAGCAATCTACTTAACTATGGGTGCTCTGGGTGGGATTAGCGAAAACTGTGCCTTACAGATATTTGCAAGAAATAAAGCTTATATTGGGTTTTGGGTATCGTTCTTCATTATCGTGAACATGACTTCCATCTTTTCACCTATCATATTAATGAATAGATTCTATAGGTATAGTTATGCTACTCCCTTATTCAACTGTCAGCAAATTTTACAAGTGGTATTCATGGATACCTACAAAGGCCACTTGGGTAGAAACTATGGCATTTTGATAGCATGGATTGCTCTAGCCAATGCATTTTTACCATTTACATTGAAGTCTACCAAGGAGCATCAGAAAAGGGTTGAAGCAAGAGCCAGAAAAGCCTTAGAAATTTCTAAAAGGTAGTGTATACAGTTCTATTATATATTTAATTTTAATTCTAATCAAAGCTCAGCTTTACAGTAAAATGTAATACAAAACGGATTTCACTATAACCAATATACATTTCACATACTTCAACTAATAGAAGTTAAAATATACATCTTAACGGGAAGTAGCAGTAACTTTTTGGAAAGCACCTTTAGCTTGTTGTTTAGAGATTTTGGAACCACCGGCAGCAGCTAATTTAGCTTTTCTGGCAGCTTTGTCGGCTTTCTTTTTCTCTTTGTCAGCTTTAACAGCGGATTCTCTTTGAGCTTTTCTGACTTCTGGTTTAATAGAACGTCTTTCTTTGATTAATTCTAAAGAAGCACCAACAACAGCTCTTTGGGCTTTGACGGTTTTTCTTGAACGCTTTTTGGCAACTTCTTCAGTAATACCTTTTTTGTGATGACGTCTGTATAAGACAGTCCAAGAGATTCTTCTTGGGTTCTTTCTTTGGTGGAATAAAGAAGCAGATTTGGAGTTTTGGAATCTGAAAATTTTTGAGTCACCACGAACGAATAGAGTACCTCTACCTGGGTAGATTTTGGAACCAGAGAATGAATCAACTTCAACCTTCATTGTTACTGATTAGAATTGTTAGTATATAGTTCACTGATAGCAATTGGGGAAAGTGAATTTGATATTGAGCTTTATTGGCACTCATGTAGTGATAAAAACCTGGCTTGAAAATTTGAGAGTATACTATTTCGTCTTTCTCTATGGATCCTCATCATTTAATATTAATATAATATGATTATTCACGTTCTTGGTGTTTATCGATCATTTTCAATAATTTCATCCATATTGCTGATTACATTCTGTTGTTCCATAGACTTTCCCACGTTGGTCAGTAATGCTTATAATACCCAGAATATCACTAGATGCCAGTGGCCCACAAATCGCTCAATAGTCTCACCCTCCTTTTACACAGCGAGACATACCTTATATGTTGGATACACTTATATTAACAATGCACTGTGTGTTCAATACTTTCCAGATGTTTTTTGTTTGGGAAAAAGATTGAGCGAGGAAACGGTAAGGGAAGCAATACATCCAAACACCACATGATACGCTAAGCAAAAATTTAGCTGCGTCGCTTTTTCGCAAGCAGCAACTTTTTGTGACTGTTTGTCGTCCGAAAAGGGAATATTTCGCGTTTCAAAAGATTGGTTGACAATTACAATATGACAACACCTAAACACCATTTCGTGGCAAAACAATCACTGAAAAAAAAAAGAATGAAAAACTCAAACATTGTTAAAGAATAACGCTTGTTTTTTTAGGAACTAGACCGGAGTGTTTTAATACTTTATACAATACGCAGAGATGGTCAGTATTTGTGATTTCTGAAGGGTATTCTTATCTGTTTGGTGGGGCTTTCTATTTCGATAGACTGGCAACTGGGCTTTTCAAAAGCAATAGTTGTTCTCACCAAACATGAATACTCCCATCCCACCTTTGATATTATCGAGAGGCCTTTATACTAACTTCTTCTGGTTAGGCCCCAAAAGCAAAATCCCAAGAAAACTTCAACGCTAAATTGACCTTAGCTATCAAATCAGGTAAATATAACCTAGGTTACAAAGAAGCTGTCAAATCCTTAAGACAAGGTAGATCAAAATTGATTATCATTGCTGCTAACACTCCAACTTTGAGAAAATCTGAATTGGAATACTACGCCATGTTGTCAAAAACTCAAGTTCACTACTTCCAAGGTGGTAACAACGAATTAGGTACCGCTGCCGGTAAATTATTCAGAGTTGGTGTCTTGTCAATCATTGATGCTGGTGATTCTGATATCTTGGCCTCTTTGGAAGCTTAGATTTTTCTTTTTTGAGAACTTGTGGATACATTTGTGTAATATAGAAGATTCCTTTTGTTTTTGAGATTTACTTGTAGAATAAAATGTATTCGCTTACGATTTTGAACTTAGATTAGTGTTAGTGCCATTTAGGAAAAATTTAATTGACAGGATGCAGCCAGTTGTCTGATGGCATATTTAAGTCCCTAAATTTTTTCTTTTGGCTGCTAATATTATTTCTCCGAAGACCATATAAGAGAATAAAGCAAAATGTATATAAAACTAAAAACTTTTTCCAATTTTCGATACTTCATCTCTCATATTGAAGCATTTAAAGGCTAGCTCTTCTAACTGAAAGATGGGTTTATCATTTGCAGCAGCTAATGCTATCACCTACGTCACGTACGGTGTATTGCTGATATCAGGTGTCTCCATCGGTTGGTACTTCAGAGATAAAAAAACTTTTTTAGCAGCAAATGGCACCCAGAGTGGTGTTCCTTTGGCCTTCAATTTCGTTGCATCAGGTATGTATCTTGTTGTTACATGTATTATTCAGAAATTATAAAAGTGGTACCTTGGTTTTTTTTGTTTGTTTTTTTCATTTGAGATGGGTGTTAATGCTCATTTCACCATATTAATGCTCATTTCATGGTGGAAATGAGCATTAGACTATAACATTGATTAGAGTCCTTCTGAGAAGAATCTTAGGGCAGAATACAAAGTCTCTAGCGGGTGCCATTTTCATGGCTGAGATCATACTGTTTAAACTCGATCAAGGTAATTCTTGCGTGAGGACCAGAACTTTGTCTTCTGAGTGATTATCCACATATCAAAATCCATCAATTGTGATCTTTGGCATTCTTCTTCTTCGAGAATAAACCAGAAGTGATCTGTGATGGTTTTTCTGTACAATGCTAACATCGGTTTTTTTAGGAATTGGTTGTGGTGTTATGTCCACATATCCCCAAGTTGCTAACATTGCTGGTCTTCATGGTCTTCTTGTGTACGCTTTGGCTGGTGGTCTCCCAATGCTGTTATTTAGTTTCTTCGGTCCAATCATTCGTCGCCAATGTCCACATGGATTTGTTTTGACTGAATGGGTCTTTCAAAGATTTGGAATCATTACTGGTCTATATTTAAGTGCATGTACTATATTAACGTTATTTTTGTTCATGGTGTCAGAAGTTGCAAGTGTGAGATATGCTATTGAGACTTTGACCGGGTTGGATGCCTTACCAGCTGTCATTGTTCAGTGTGTTGTGACGACTATTTACACATCAATTGGTGGATTCAAAGTCAGTTTCATGACAGACACAATCCAGATCTCTTTTGTATTCGTTTTGATTGTTGTGATGTCATGTGCTATTGGTGCCTATGTTGATATTGATACATCTGAAATTGCCAAGTCAGGATTATTAAAAGCTAACAAGAATGGGTGGCAACTGATATATATTCTTGTGGTTGCCATCTTCACTAATGACTTGTTTCTTTCTGGGTTTTGGTTAAGAACATTTGCTTCAAGATCAGATAAAGATCTTTGGATCGGCTGTGCTCTTGCTGCATTTTTGATGACTGCTATAGTCACTATTGTTGGTGTTGCAGGTTTGATTGCTGTTTGGGGTGGTTTGGTTGAGGTTGGTAGTGATGAATCAGCTGCTTCCCTTTTTATGATCTTAGCTACTTGTCCAAAATGGGTCATTGGTGCGGCTCTAATTTTCATTATCATCATTTCAACATGTACCTTGGACTCTTTACAATCCGGTTTGACTTCAACTATTTCGAATGATATCTTCAGAAACAAGATTCCAATTTTCTATTCTCGTATTATTGTTGTTTTGGTTATCATTCCAGCTGTTGTTGTTGGCTTAAAAGTCGCTAATGACGTCTTACAAATATATTTCATTGCTGATTTGTTAAGTGCTGCGGTTATTCCTATTATCATGCTTGGTCTTTCATCTCGTCTTTACTTCCTGACTGGGTGGGAGGTTATCTCAGGTGGTCTTGGTGGATTACTAGGGGTTTTCATTTTTGGTGCAGTTTATTATGACTCTGCCAAAGAGGGTGGGAGACTAATGCTTATCTGGTACGGTGTTTATAACAGTGAAGATTGGGGTCCATTTGGTGCGTTTGTTGTTGCCCCATTTGGTGGGCTGCTAGTCGCTTTCTTGGTGCTTGGTCTCCGTCTTGGTATCTTGAAACTCTACTCAATCTCTACTGGACATCCATTCACTGCATTGGACAAACCAGAGCCTGTTGAAGATTCGTATGTTGAACCGGAGCAGGTTGAAAGAGACGTGGAGTCCATCGACAGCAAAGTCAAGACCCACTAATTTAGATATTTTAATTTCCATTAATATTACATTGTTCATATTGTTCATATCGTTCATATTGAAATATTTTTCCAAGTTACTTTACCATTTATCTGTATTTCATTTATATATATATATATATATATCTCGGTATTAACAAGCAATCTCGGCCTTAACTTTTAATTTCTGCTTACTAAAAATTCAGTTGTTTCTTTTTTTTTCAGTTAAATTCATTATAATAAGTTCAATTATTGTCCTTTGTTCAAGTGATCTTCTTTTGATCTATAACTTTGATTAATATAAAGTTAGAAGTAACAATAACATTTATTTAGAAATGGGCTGGTTTTGGGCGGATGCTCCTGTGCCATCTAGCTCTAGCAAATCTGTTGTTCAAGTGCGTATTTGGTATTCAGTTGCTTCACTATAGGCATTAGTACTAACTTGTATATTAACCAGGCAAAATGTCCAGTGGACCGCAAGCTACCAAAAACACCAAGCGCGTGTCCTGTGAAGCCAAAGAATGATCTTCCTGCTGTTTGCCCAATGAAAAAGCAGGGTGACGACTCAGGATTAAACCCTTTAAATAACATGCCTGCATTCATCTCTTCAGAAAAAATACCAGGCCAACAGCTAGACTTGCCAACTGAACGTACATTTTCAACTATTCCAAGAGGCGAAGATGAATCAGAAGGAGTCTGGGAGTATCCTTCTCCTCAACAAATGTTCAATGCGATGCTTCGCAAAGGCAAAGCTGAAGATATTCCTGAAGATGCAGTAGAGTCAATGGTTGATGTTCACAATTTTCTGAATGAGGGTGCATGGCAAGAAATACTGGAGTGGGAAAAACCATACATCTCTAAAACTAACGTTCAACCAAGACTTGCACAATTCACTGGGAGACCTGATGACCTATCGCCAAAGGCTAGAATGTACTTGCATCTAAGTAAGATATGGCCAGAAACATTCAATACTGAGCCACCATTTGATAGGCATGATTGGTACGTACTAAGATCCAACGGTAGCGGAAAATGGGACAAAGTGAGATATGTTATTGACTACTATGGTGGTCCAGATGATCATCATGGTATGCCAACTTTTTTTCTCGATGTCAGACCTGCTTTGGACAATCCTATTAATGCTAAGGACCGTGTGGTTCATTGGCTAAAACCTTACTGGGACCAAGCATTAGGTAAAGAAACAAGTTACTAGATGTCCCGCCGTTACTGCCTATATTATTTGTGTTTGGGCTGCTCATTGGCTGCTCAGATTATTGTCTCAATGCTATTATTCTTTTTCTCTTCTTTATAATAGATGATTTCTACAATCTCTATTTAAATACTCAGATTATTATGCTCTGTATATATACATATATTCTGTACTTTTAGGTGTCACCTGTACTTTCTCTTTTTAAATGGTACTGTATTTACAACTTGGCAACTAATTCAGCTGGTACTCTGGCCCCTAACTCGTTCAAACGTTTAACACTTGTTCTCAACGTATAAGGAGTTATAATACTAGCTGCATTGTTTTCAACGATCAAATCAAAAACTTCATCTGCGAATGCAATGTTTTTCTTCTTCTCTGCCAACAGCAATAAGAAGTAATAACTAAATTTATTCAATAATGTAGGTTTATAGTCTGGTGATGATTTAAGAATGTTCAAGTATTCTCTAGCTTTGGAAACGTTCCCATTCAATGACCAGCCCTCAAATAACATCGCCCAATTAGCTGGAACGATTCTGGAACCTGTTCCAAGGTATTCCAGGAAATGTGCTTCTGCTTTAGCTGTTTCACCTAATGAAAATTCACTGGAGATAAGAGACACGTAAGTAACATGACTGGTCAATTTACGTTCTTTCAAAATCTCGAATAGTTCCTGTGCAGATGGTAAAGTCGTAGCATCCTTTGCTAAACCATCCACAATTGAGGTGAAAGTGTGAACAGTTGGTTCAACTCCAGCACTTCTCATTTGTCCCATGAATTCATTGATGATTTCTGCACTGACATGTTGACCTTTACTTCTCAATGACTTTAAAGTCAAATCTAATACGATGGTAAACGTGGCAACATCTGGTTGCACGTTCTTAGCTCCCATCTCAACCAATATAGCTTTAGCATCTTCGAATTTATTGTTTTTGACAAATGTGTTGAGCAGCTTGTTGTAAGTGCTGCGGTTCAACAAAATATCTCTCGATTCAAGATCCTTTGTAAATGACTGGAGTTTAGCAAAATCCTTTTGAGTTGCTAACGATTGTAAGTATGATTGAGAAATAACACCTGATTTCAAGTTTTCTGGTGTGGCAAATTCCTCAACTTTCTTTAGATCGCCCAACCTGGTATAGCATTCTATTAGCTTGACGATAGTTTCATGATTAGGTTTTGTAATTCTTTGGCGAACAGTTTCCAGCTCCTGGATTCTAGCTTGAGGAGATCCTGATCTTCTAGAGACAGTATCTAGTAGTGCATTCCAGGCACTTATGGAAGGAGAAATACCAGATCTAATAATTTCATTAAAAAGGCTCATTGCTTCTTGATGTTTAAGTGGGTTGTATATCTTCATGAAAGAAACTAAAGTATCTTCTGAGATTGGAGTGCCGCTTAATTCAGAGATTTTACGGACTTCACTCAAGGCAAAATCAATACCACGGATATCTCCTCTAGCACTAGCATCATGTGCTTTTTTCAAAAGATCCAAAGAATTTGGGTTTCCTGAGGCGTAGAATAAAGCATTAACAGCATCCTTCAAGGATTTTGATCTCTTCGAGCTTCCCAGATTATTAGATATTGATAAAATGAGGCTTCTTGCTGGTGGTAACTCTTCGACCTTCAAAAGTTGTTTTAGAAGCTTAGCATCTGGTTTTGTCCCTAGGGTACATTCAAGATAAGCCAACAGTGTGAGTATTCTTAAAGAATCTGGTGGAGATGTCATTCCTAGAGACGATGAATATTCAAGGTAGGACACCCAGAGAGCTAAAGCATCTTTTGATTCACCACTTTTGAGGATACTAGATGAGACCAAGTTGAATGTTGGCAAACCAGCAACTTCATAATGAATAGCTTTTGTTAGGACCTCTTGGGGTGTTATCGGTAGCTCAGTTTGCGAGGGATCTTCAATTTCAGCTAGTGACTTCTTTATAATCTCGTTGATAGTTTTAGTAAATATGAATCTTCCCCTAAATGCGAACTGCTTGGAATAAGGGAGCTTTTCCAACTTTTCGAAGAACGTTTGATATAGCTGCTTGGATGATGTGTTTTGTTCAAGTTTAGCTCTGACGTCCAAAATCAACGTTTCAGCAGCATTCTCATACTTAGCTTGTCTTTCTGCCCTCACTTCTTTGTGGTTGTACGATCTTTCTTTAGAACCATCTTTCTTAGCCAATGGAGCTGTGTCTGTTTCTCCAGTTGTTGGTGCACTGGTGTGTTGTAAACGGATATCGCATCTGACACTGACAGCTAACGGTGACCGTTGCGATATAGCCACAATTGACCGGACGCTTCTGGTCAAAGCTCTAGCACGAAACATCTTGTAACACAATGCTAAGATACGCGGAGAGCGATTATAAGCACGATATCAAGGTGTTCCACCGAAGACTCTGATTTTTTTTCAATACACTTATAAAAATTATGTAAGCATATCACGTGAAATTATCCGGGTAATAGAGACGCGATACTAAAACAATAATATAAACAATATACGCAAAACATATAAAGCCATCTATTAAACGCAATAATATAGATCACCGATGTCTTTACAGCAGCGAACATTTGAGAAAAGAAAAGAGCTGGAAGCTCTGCAGAACATCAATGAGCTGTCACAGAACCTATGCTCACAGCTACAGGAACTAGAGACAAAACTTGATACATTAGCAGACGGTACAGAAGGTATGATCTTCTCAGGATTTAAAATAATGTAGACTGATGAAAACTAACAAGCAACACTAGCTGTCTCTCTGGTGATGTCAAACTGGAGTCATATCATCAAATCGGTATCTTTAGCCTCGAGTAAGTCCAATGAATATGGTATTAGATGATGAGCATACTAACAAAATTATCAGTGAGTTTGGCCAACTACTCGGAGCATGATTATGAGAATACCGAAAACCCTCCACTTCCTGAGACATTAGTTAGGCTTAGAGTCAAAGATGAGGAGGATTAAATGTTTGTTTGGAGATTGTGGTCGCTTATTGGTTTATTTGGCGTTTTGTTAATTTGATGTTTTTTTGTTGTGTATATTTTAATACTAACATTATTATACATTTTTAGTTTGATTTCAATTCTCAACTCTCAATGGACATTGTAGTGTAGTTGATGACTTTCTGCAAACCACTTTTTTCATTAGCACTACCTATTAAGGCTTTTATCCATTGATCTAGTTCACCATATGAATACAAATCCAAAATGAGTTCATTCTCTGACTTTAGTTCTGTTTTCAACTCACCAAGTTCTGTTTCTGAAACAGAATGGAATCTTGCTAGTAAGCTAGCATCGTTATCACCATCAATGAGCTTCTTAACATCTGGTAAGGAGATAGCATAATCATTGTTGCTGATAAATAGTCCGTCTTTGAAGAAATTGAGTAACGCTCCAAACGTAGACGTACCTTGAATCCATTCCTGGACAAATTGGTCTGACTTATTAGCAGACCCGATAATATCCTTCCAGTTATCACTCAAAATAGCTCTCTTCCATATTAATTTCTCATTGATAATTTTATCAGACTCTGATAGAGTAGACAGATGGAGAACTTTCAATGCATAATAATAATTAGAATTACTCTGAGTCTTGGAGCCATCAATTAAAGTAAATATATCAATCAATTCATTAGCTGACAATGATTTGTTGGCCAATAATCTCGATAATGATCTTTCAAACGATTTTTTTACTAATTTGAATTGGCCAGATTGATACGATTCCTTCAATAAATTTTTCACGACACTATCAGTCTGTGCGGTTGGGTCACTATCCGATCTTATGAAATCATGAATCTGTTCAAATATTGCTGCCTGTGCATCCACAAAGTTCAATTCATCTTGAATGTCATTCAGTAAATCTTCTGACTCAATTCTAGCATATTCAGTAGCAGAACCCGACGCTAAAGCAGAAAGCTTCGCTATACTCAAGTGGATATTTCTATCTGCAATGGAGCCATCATTTTTCTGTGACACTGCTAAAAGCTCCTTAGAAGCCTTGATATACTCACCATCAAATATATCTTTGATCCAAGAGATTTTTCCATAACTATTCTCACTGAAGAATTTTTTCAAATATTCACTGTATTGCGTAAATTCTAAAAGAAGAGCTTCATAGTTTGCTGTGAAAATATAATATTTGTAAAGAGTCTCAGCAAAACGGTATTGAAATTTGTGGAAGTAATAGTCGAATCTTAGCATCACTCTCTCCAGTTCTTCACCTTCCGAGTTCTCTCTATCTGCCTCTGATATTTCCACCAACGATCTAAGGTCTTCATATGTCTCAGCAATGGCAAGTGCTTCTGTTTTAGCATTGAATAAAACCAACACCTTCGTCCACACTCCAGATTTTGCTTCATAAAATGCCTGGACTCTGTCTAAACTATCTTGGATTTCTCTAGTTCTTGGTGAAGCATTCTTCAGCCATACTAACGCCTGTTGAACTTCATAAAATAGAATTTCTGCGAGATCAACCACGCTAGATTTCAACGTAGCATCTTTTGGAGATTCACGGTGAGCATTAGAAAATCTTTCAAAGATCTCATCAATTAATAAATAAACCTCATTCGTTGTAAACCAGAATGGCTCAAGTCCCGATTTGGTTACGTCCAACTGGAATGCATCATACCTGTATTTCTTCACAGTTTCCAAAATACTCGAGTACACGACAGATGCAATCTCGGTAGCTATATCCTCATGATTTGGAGATTCATTGGTTTGATGTAATAATGTTGTTAAAAGTCCGTTCAAGTTGAGTAATCCAGAAGCAAAAAAATTAGATGAATCTGTGGAGCCAATGAACTTCTTAAATGATTTCTCAAACACGTATGTTAATTCCTTATTGTCTGAGTATTTGGAAATCAATTTTTGCAAACTATACGCTGCGGTAATTCTTTCCAGTGCCGAAATCAGCAAAAATTTAGCATTATCAGTGATTTTCTCTTTGAAGCTATGAGCTGTATAACTCAAGAGCTTTTCAAGTTTCTGTTTACGCAATTCAAGATGACTCTCAACCGATAACAGTCTTGGTGGTAAGTACTGAGAGGATGACAGTAATATCTCCTGGGCTGTTTCCAAAATATCAGTTTCAATTTCGGACGTTTGAATGATCAGATTCTCTGGTAAGTCAAACTCGATAGGGTTCTGTTTATCTTCTCCATAAAAGACTGCCTGTTCTATATGTGATTTCAAAAAAGAGCTAGTTGGTATTTCAACTTTCTCATCGGTGATAATCTTCAATCTTTCAACTTTAAGTACTCCAAATTCAGGAATCATAGCTAGTACAGAAGGCAATTGGGTTATCTCATCACTAATTTTAACGAGACTCTGTAACCCACTACCAATTATTTTGACATCATCTCGAAGTATAATAATGTCTTCCCATTTTCTTTTGAGATTCAAATTATGGTCAAGCTTGGATACCAGATCAGTGAGAACAATGGCATTATCAAAGACGATATATGCAGTATTGTATGGTGAAGGAACATAAAGTTTTGGTTCACTTTCATATGGTTTTGTAAAAGTGTTGATTTTATACGCAGAAAATATTGAGAATAGATCGCCTTCTCTTTTAATAGTGAACAAAACATAGTAGAACTCCCCTGGTGAATTCTCAAAAGAGGTCAAAAATAGAAATACATCCTCGTTTTCAAAATTGGGCAATAGCGAAAAGTCAAGAATTTCCAAACTTCTAGCAGCATTGGGATAAAGTCCACTTATCGAGGAAAGTAGAAGATTCAGCAAATTACTCTGTAAAATAGCTTTTGATTGTCCACCATTTGCACATAACCAAACTTGAAAATCGCCATCTCTTGTTATTACAGCAGCAACTCTCTCACCTTGACCTGGTATTGAGCCTGCTTGTATTGAAACAAATTGTCTTGATAATTCAAGAGAAGTTGAAAAAAACCCTATTTGTCTGCGAATTATCTCAGAAGTCTTGATAGAAGGCTTACCGGTAGAATCCCTCAGAGATAGCAAGATCAAACGCCCTTGGTTGGTAGTTAATAAAACACCAGCAGGTTCGATTGATTTTGCAATAGTAATATATTCTCTGTTATAAAGTTTCAACAAATGATCTAAACCTTTGTGGTGTTGAAGTAGACCCACTGAAGATGCATGGTTGGTATTTTCATAAAATCTGATGTGGCCGGTATGTGTGTTTATCACAACAACACCAGGATCTTTGCTGCCAGCACTTGGTAAGACAAACAAAGCAAGTGGTAAAAACCCGTTGTTAGAAGGGATGACTGGTAGCTGAATTGTGGTTGGAATACCATCAACAGAGTTATAGTTCCAAATATAAACGACTTCACTAGATGTTAATAGCCCATGACCGGTTGCTTCATCAATTGAACCAGAATATCCTACAGCTGCAATATTGCTGAGTGCAAGCGGTCTAGCAGATAACTTTGAAACAACGTAATTGGAGTTTCTCGTCAGCTCAGAGGATACGTTGGTGTATTTTTGGGATTTATCTGCACTAGTCTGTTGGGTGATACCATTAGATCGCGGATTTACTTCAGCTTTAGGTGTGAAACCTCGACTGTCAGAGGGAGATACAGAATCTCTTTTAACTGAAAACTTTTCTCCTGACATACTTCTGAATGGTTTCTATCAGCAAATGGAATCACGTCGATTGTCGATTGAATAACGACCTTTAAGTTTTGTTTACTTTTCGTATTAAATTTTCGATGTCTGTTACTACAAGATTACCCGACTCAATTCAATTTCGATTATGTAATTAACTATCGCGAATTTGATTTCCGACTCCGAGGCTAAATCACGTGATTGGCTCATCGCATAGAAATTTTTTTTCTCTTTTACTTAGACAATAATTAACATACATTTTCTGCAAGTTGTGCTTCATCGTCAGGAGATTAAACTAAAGGATATGATCAGAACTGTGTATGTATCTCTTACTTTTTTAACATGTGGGCAGCAAACTAACATATAACCCAGTAAACCGAAGAACGCTCGTTCAAAAAGAGCCTTGAAGAACAAGGAAGCTAAATTAAATGAGAATACTAAACAAGCTCTATTCGTTCCAGGTGCTACTGGTACCAAACTTTTGCATGATGTTATGGTTGATCTAAGCTCTTTAAAGAAACCTGATATTAAACGATTCTCCAAGAAGAATGAAATCAGACCATTCGAGGATGTTGAACCACTTGAGTTTTTTTCAGAAAAGAACGATACATCATTAATTGTTTTTTCAAGCTCCAGTAAAAAGAGAAAGAATAACTTAACTTTCGTTAGAACATTTGGATATAAAGTATATGACATGATCGAACTTCTCGTTTTGGACAACTATAAACTTTTACAAGATTTTAGAAAGACTACTTTTGCAATTGGTTTGAAGCCAATGTTCAGTTTTAACGGTGCTGTCTTCGATACTCATCCAGTTTATAAACAAATCAAATCATTGTTTTTAGATTTCTTCAGAGGAGAAGTAACGGACTTACAAGATGTTGCAGGTCTTCAGCATATCATTTCGATAACAGCTGCTGATTTTGAAGATGGACAAGCCTTACCACTTGTCCATTTCAGAGTTTATACATTAAAAACATACAGAAGCAATCAAAAAGTTCCAAGAGTTGAGTTGAATGAAATTGGACCAAGACTAGATTTTTCAGTTGGAAGACACCAATCTCCATCTCCTGAACTAGAGAAGGAAGCACTAAAGAAAGCCAGACAATTGGAAGCCAAAGTGGTGAAGAACGTTGAAACTGATATTGCGGGTGACAAGATTGGTAGAATCCATGTTGGTAAGCAAGACTTGGGTAACCTACAAACCAGAAAGATGAAGGGGTTGAAGAAAAGATATGATCAAGTCGATGAAGACTTTGATGATGTTGTGTATGAAGATGAACCAGCTAACAAGAGAGCTAAGGTCTAAATAATAGTTTAGGTTAATGGGATAGGATAGTAAGAAGACTACATACATGTAAGCGAATTAAATAAAAATTTTCAAGCGAGTATGACAATAAATAAAATACAGGTTAATGACTAGAATATGTGAAATGAAAACTCCTGAAACTTAATGTTTTTGAGCTTTATTGTTGATGAGCCTCAATAGATTTCTGAGCAGCATAGATATTGTGACTTTACCAATCATTGGAACATAAAGACTAGCTCTTTCTTTCACATCTGGATTGAAGTTTTTCTCACTTGAAAAATTGACCACTATTGCACCATCTTTAACATATTCATTTGGAAATTTATAGGTAGCTGAAGGAACACCAGTAACGATAACATCAGCGTTTTTGCTAACCTCCTCTAATGTTAAGTCAACATCTTCAACTTTGTGTCTTGAAAGTTTCAAACCTTCACCTCTTGTAAATCTTTGAACACCATCCAAATCAACTGAATAGACAGTAGCTCCATCGTTTGCCAAAAGTGCTGCCAAAGGACGACCAACGATTTCTGATCTGTTCACCACGACTATCTGTTTACCATATAGTCTATTACCATGGGGAAGTAAAGTGTTGTACACACCTAAATATTCCAAGATTTTTACAATGGCTAGTGGAGTGCACGGTAGAATTGATTTTTGACTCTCTTCACCATTCAAGAATCTGATATTGTGATACATATTTTGAATAAATTTGTGATTCAAACCCTCCACATCTTTCTCCATTGAAACAACTTGCTGTAGATATTGGTCCTGTCTGTTACCAAAAACAGGGAAGTAGACCATTATACCATCGACTGCATCGTCATTGTTAGCTTCGATGATAGCCTCTTCCAGATCATCTTTATCAACTGCTCTCAGCTCGTATGTGAATCCCAAAGATTCTGAAGTTTTACCAGTCCAGTCTGCATACATCTTAGCAGCAGGATCTCCATTAGCGAGGAAACCGACAAGTTTAGGTGATCTTCCCAGTTCTTTAACCCCATTTTCGACTTCTGTGACGTAGTCTTTAGCGATGGTAGACGCAAGAATAGTACGACCAGCAGGTTTAGAGTCAGTTGAGGACATTCTTATCTGGTTCGGATTATTTGATAAAGTTTAAGTGGTGAAACTTGAACTTCTGTGAGTTACGAACAAATTAAATTGACTTCTTTCTTTGACTTTTTATATCACTGAAATGGCACATATTTTTTTTTTTTATTATGCTAATCAAAATCAAACCAAAAAATTTTTGACTCGAAAATATACGGTACGGCCACATGTGTCGAGATGAGTTAGGCATGAATTCTCAATAATTGTATTTAATCTGGTTGATTTTGTTATTGATTATTGGTTTATGTTATATCTATACTTATCATCAATATAATTATTTAATCTAAGAGCAGTTTATAATAGCTTATAGCTTCTTTGAAAAAAGATTAGACCAATATTCTGTACTCCCCATATTAAGTTTTGCGCGAATATTTCCGTATTCAGCGAGGATCAGGATAGAGTGTAATTATACATAATACAATTTTCGAGTTATAAACATTATTTAAACAAACAAACGTTTCACATATTTGTTGAAAATTGGGCAGCCTATTGGTTCTTTTCTGAGTTTAACGAGGAAACTTGCCCTTTCTCTCTCACCACCCCTACTTAATTCTTTATTCTACCCACCGTCAGTGCCGTAGAGGTGCCCATCTCTATCTTAATTCTTTGGTGTTTGCATAAACGAGAGAAATACTTAACGACTATTAACTTAATCATCCACAATGGGAGTGCGAAAAGGATCTAGGCAGAGTCATGTGAGTATTAGAATCCCTATTCATATCCAGAACTTAAACTAACTTGATTTAAAACAGGAAATGGTTCAAGTTTGTAAGTCTCACCCAACATTCAACGTTTTGGTGATAGGATTGTACTAACAAATATTTCGACAGATCAAAATGAATACGTGTTCGACGAAGGTGGTGGAAGAGGTATACATCCGACATCTGGAAATGCCCTGCTGAGATCGTTATCTTCTGCCATCAAGGAAAAGGCTGATAAGAAGTCCGTTATTGCTGATGAAATGAAAACTATCGGTGCAGCATTTTCACACCTTGGTATGAGTGGAGACTCATCTTCAACCATCAGTCTGTCCTCTTCTCTCAAACCTAAACCGTCCAAAAGAAATTCTTACAAGCTAGACTCGCCAGCATCTACTCCAAGGCATTCTTCTCAATACAATGATCTCGATGATGATTGGGATGCTGATGTTGAACAAGGTTTGAAGTCTGTTGAATCTCAACCAAAATTCATAGAAAATAAACCCATTGGCACTCTGGAATACCCTCATATCAAGCGATCATTAACAAATTCGACCACTAATGGTGTACGCAAACATGTTGAGGGGATTGTCAAAGATCCCTCCAACTCCTTATACTCAACATATGCCCCACATCTCCAAGAAGCAGAATCAACAAAGGAATTAGAAGAGATAAATGCACTGGTGTCTCGCTTCAATAGGTTCAAAAAGCTCATACAAGAACCTAATGTTGATCTAGTTAGCTTGAAAAAAATGGCATGGAATGGTATTCCCGATGAATTGCGACCTGTTAGTTGGCAACTACTTTTGGGCTATCTACCGACAAATTCTGATCGTAGAGTCTCCCAATTGGCTAGGAAAAGAAAAGAATACCTTGATGGTATTGAGCAAGTCTTTGGGAAAGAAAAAGAGCAAGTGACATGGCATCAAATTGAAATTGATATCCCTAGAACCAATCCACATATAAAACTATATACATTTGGAGCAACACAAAGATCGCTCGAACGGATATTATACCTTTGGGCTGTTAGACATCCTGCTTCTGGTTATGTTCAAGGTATTAACGATCTTGCTACCCCGTTTTTTCAAACCTTTTTGAGTTCCTATGTTGATAGCGATATACCTCTAGAACAATTTAATCCAGAGATCCTACCGAAGGAGGTGTTAGATGCTGTTGAGGCCGATACTTTTTGGTGTTTAACAAAGCTCCTGGAAGGTATACAAGATAACTATATTCATGCCCAACCTGGAATCATTAGACAAGTAACTGAACTCAAAGAACTAATTAATAGAATTGATTCTGCATTATATACCCATCTTGAGAAGGAAAATGTGGAGTTTATACAATTCTCTTTCAGATGGATGAACTGTCTGCTGATGAGAGAGATCAGTATCAAGACAACAATTCGGATGTGGGATACTTATCTTAGTGAGACTAACGGATTTAGTGAATTCCATGTCTACGTTTGTGCAGCCTTTCTGGTTAAATGGAGTGATAAACTGAAGAACATGGAATTCCAAGACATCATGATGTTCCTCCAGAATCCTCCAACAAAATCTTGGGGTGAAAACGACATTGAGCTGCTTCTTAGTGAAGCATTCATATGGCAGAGTCTTTATAAAGATGCATCAGCTCATCTGAGAGCATAATATACACATAACAGATTCTTATCACGTGATAAACAGGGCTCGTAGTATTTACTAAGTGGAAAAAAATTTGGTAACAGTAAACAATAGCGATGAGCTCTATGTTACTCATTGATCTAGGCGGGCTCCTCTCCAAAGACACATCTTCCTTTGTCAAAGTTAGTGTTGAAAACATTTTTTGTCACGTTGTTGTTCTTCAAAAACACCACAAATCTCTCACGGTCAACCGTGAGTCTTAGGTCACTTCACATAAAGAGCACAAATCAGCCATCAAGGAAGAAATCAAAACAGGCTCCAAGAACCAAAACTTGGACTAAACCAAGCCAGTATAAGCAAAAAATCAATTTTGCGAAACCTCAGCCAAAGAAAGTTGTCAAATCTAACCCTGCTAAATCTGAACCACCTCAAAGAATGTTTCCCTTCACAGCACTTTCACATCCTACATCTGACATCAAGCACCCCACTTTACTATTGCATACCTCTCAAGGAACAAGATATCTGTTTGGTAAAGTCCCAGAAGGCCTTCAAAGAAGTTTAAATGAGCAAAAAAAGAGGGTCTCTAGGGTATCTGGTGTTTTTCTAACCGGTGAGTTGGATTGGGAAAGCATTGGTGGTTTACCAGGGCTAATTCTGACCATTAGTGACCAAGGAAAGAAAGATCTGAACTTGTACTACGGTACTGATTTCCTCAAATACGTTGTTTCTACATGGAGATCTTTCGTCTTCAGATTTGGTATGAATCTTGGTGCTCATGTCATACCCAGTGGTCAAAATTTCAAAGATAACAACATGTCAGTACAGTCAATAATCTTGAAAAAGTCCGCTGAAACGCCTTCTATACCTTTCTCTGAAGCCATATCATCAAAATTGTCTAATATTGTGTCCAACATGTTCCCATTAAATGTAAAGAACACTTATACAGATGAAGAAAACAATAACTTTGAATCTCAACAGAGTGATCCAAAACTAACCAATTCTTATATACATGTCAAGCTACCAGATATACAAAATCCGCAAACTTCCACATGCTACTCTATACATCTTAATAAATTAAGGGGAAAATTTTTGGCTGATAAGGCAGAAGAACTAGGGGTCCCAAAAGGAAAACTCCGTGGTCAATTAGCGGCTGGTAGAGAGGTAACTTTGCCTAATGGATCCGTTGTTAAACCTGATCAAGTCTTATCTGAGGAGAGACATTTTCAAAAAGTCTTGATAATCGATATACCTTCTAAAGAGTACTTACCATCAGCTAAGATCGCTGAATGGGGTTCAGATATAGGGATTGTTTACCATTTCCTAGGTGAAGACATAGAACCTTTTGATACAGAGTACTTAAGCTTCATAAAATCCTTGGGTGAGGATGCTATCCATTATATTTCACATCCACTATACTGTCCTGATTCCATTGTTTTCAAAGGATATTTTGATTTGGTCTTAAAAATGAAATCTCTTCATTGCAAACATTTCAACCTCCCTATTGCTCATGAAGCCATCAAAACTAAACAAAAAGAAATAGCTGATAATATCAAAGTTCTACTTCAAGGCCAAAGTACAACAATTGAATGTACGCCTGCATCTGAAAAAAACACAATGAAGGTGGATGAATCTAGTGTTGACTTACTGACAGGAGATCATTGGGAAGACAGTTACAATAGCATCGTTCATACTTTGAAACCTCTTCATGGAAAATCAGAGATCCTGACCCCTGATACCGTATCGCTCTTAGCTGTTGATCCATCCGCTCCTTTGAAAGATCAAGTCGAGACTATCACATTGGGTACTGGGAGTGCGTTACCCTCAAAGTATCGTAATGTTATTTCGACATTGGTTAGAATACCGTATAAACGGAATGATGGCTCTGCTACTTTCAGATCAGTGCTACTAGATGCTGGTGAAAATACAATCGGGTCCTTAAGAAGATCACTAGGTACTGAAAACTTGCCGTTATATTTCAAAGAGTTGAAGCTTATTTATTTAAGTCATTTACATGCTGATCATCATCTTGGTATTATCACTATTATTAAGGAATGGCTAAAAGTCAACCAAGACAACCAAGAAAATCTTTACTTAGTCACACCATGGCAATACAACCGTTTCATTAATGAATGGCTTGTTACCGAAGTCGGTTGGGCACTAGGTCGTCTAAAGTATATATCATGTGAAGACTTCCTAACTGTCATAGGAAGAAATGAAACTAAACCTTTAGAATTCGCGCAATATCAACCTGAGAGAGATGTCACGCCAGAGTATGTTGATCATCAGGCGAATCAAGATCTTATCAAAAATCTTTACCATGATGTTGGTATCAATAAGTTTTTAACTTGTCGAGCAATTCATTGTGATTGGGCCTACAGCTGTTCGATCACATTTAATCTTGATGAATCACAAGAACTGCGCGAAACTAACACATTCAAAGTTTCCTATTCCGGTGATACGAGACCTAATCACTTTATGTTTGCGAACAAGATAGGTATGAGCTCTGATCTGTTGATCCACGAGGCTACTTTGGAAAATGGGCTTGCGGAAGAAGCTAAAAAGAAAAGACATTCAACTATTAATGAAGCTATTGAAGTGTCCAATAACATGGAGGCAAAGAAACTCATATTGACTCATTTCAGTCAAAGATATCCTCATTTACCCAAGATTTCTGAGCATTTACATGTTGATGCTGATTATTGTATTGCATTTGATTTAATGATTAATCAGTACGCTGATATTGGTGATCAATTGGAAATAATGGACCAATTGAGCACCTTATTTGCTCCAGAAAATTTTGCTAATGAGCTTGAGGAAGATTGAACTTATATGAATCATGTACTTCACTCATCTCACCAAGTATATATATATAGAGGTGTTGAATACATGCAGTGTTTAAGTCCACATTCTCATGATGCAGTACTCGTAGCGAGGTGATTGTTGTAAAACGTTTCCCATAGCTCGACAGCCTCTTTTTGACTTTCAATCGTACTTTCCAAATATATTTCTATAGAGTTTCTGAAATCATGGATCTTATCAACCTCAAATGTTGCCAATTCTTCTTTGATGGTCTTACTGATGGTCTCATATTTCTCTTTGATGGATTCGTGTTTTTGCTCCAGTATTGAAACCTCATTCTTCAAAGCGTGTATCTTGTCAGTCTGTGTGGAGTTATACTTGATATATTTATCTAATGCGGCTTGTTTTTTCTTCAAATCATGCTCAGAGGTTGATATAAGCAGTAATACTTTCTCTCGTTGATGAAAAGTGGTTTTTATGCTGGAAATTATTCTCTGGTATTCGTCCAATGTTGATCCTAAAGTTAGCATATCTTGTAAGGATAATCTATCCAGCAATTCTTTGATTCTAAGCTGAGTATTTGACAGCTCTTGAAATAAATCTGTTGCACTTTTCGAAATCTCAAGATCAGCCAGTGTAGCAATAACATTTGCAAATTCTTCTGTCACAGCTGATAAGTCATGCCTTTGTAATACAACAGTCTCCAGGTTTCTCAAAAACAACTTCAATTGTTGATCCAATGACTCGATATAACCATTTTTCTCTTTAAAATAATCATCTGGTTCCGTAACTTTTGGTGTGAAAGAGAATGCACCGCCGATGGAGCTCAAAAATCCACCAGAACTATTGTTCAAACTTGCATCATTCTCCACATCTGTGAAAATCGAGTTCGTAGAAGCAATTTTTTCTCTTTCTCTTGCTTCTGATGAAAACCTTTCGCTCTGCAAAAACATCAAGAAGTCAGGATCTTGCTGCAAATGAGGATTCTCTGATATTTTCACAAGCATTCTTTCCAATGCAAATCTTCTTCCCTCAATGAAGTTCTCATTAAATCTGCCAACAGCCTGTTTGTCAGGAGGTGGAGGAATTATTCTTCCTGGGTGAGTTCCTTGCAGTTGCCTATATAACCATCTGAAGTCTCTATATCTTCTAGAAACCACCGTCTGAGGGGCGCTGAAAAGATCAGAGTCTGTTTTAGTTCGAACGCTGTAGACAATATGAGCACTTGTGATATCACCGACCCTAATTGGATCACCGACAGTGATATCTAGTTTGATCAAAGGAGAATTATTGGACTTTTGGTCAAGTCTTGCTTGCTCCAGCTTTTGATCCTCATCAAGAGGTCCCAGAGCAGAAGAAGGGGCTATCGGAGCATCGGTTGGTGTTGAGGAGTTTGCTTGCTTATTTTGTGATGGTTTCAATGGTGATAAAGGAGTTCTGTTGATATGAAATAGTGGAGTTTCCGATTGTCTCAAGAGCTTTTCGGCTGCTGATTCTGTATCTAATTCTAGGGTAACTTCTTGCTCGGAACCCAAAGGGCCTAATGGTTCACCAGCTTCAAGCTTGTCTCCTGTCTTGAGAGGGTTCTTACGCAGCCTTGGAGCTCTGTAAACATTATGGCGACGAAGCTTAGTTGGAGAGGATGAATTATTGGATCTCACCGTATTACTATTCTCAGGCTCTTCGGTGTCAGCATCAGGAAGATTGATTGACTTTGATGTTTCTTTGAAAAGTGCCTCGCCCTTCTTTGGAGATACCACTGACTCTTTAATGAAGCTGGAATCCTCATCTGGCAAAATTGAGGATAATATTGCAGATGGATCTTTTGCTGTCTTCAGTGGGGTTTTCTGTACTGCCTCTAGCTGAGTTGAATGATCGTCATCTTCATGGGGATTCCCATTCTCAGAATCTTTGCTCACGGTCAATTTTTCGTCCTCTTTTTGAACACTGTCGTCGTTGTGACCATCGCCATTATCGTCAGAATGATTTATATCGCTTGAAGCAAATGTATTTGACAACTCATCCACAATGTGGTTATCCAGCCCCGAAAAACTGGCTGGGCGATTTGCAGGAAGAACATCATCCCACGGCGAGGACTCAAACTGATCTTCGGACATTGGACAATATGCTGATTGGAAAGCGTAAACTGTAACCGTTCACCGATTTTTCAATGAATTTTGGGGGTTTTTGATTAGGCTGTTCTCTGTTGTTTTCTTCTCACTGTCGCGCACAAAGGCTTTCGCGATTTCACAGATTTCGCAGATTTTGCAGTCGGGTAACCATTGAATTAACATTGCCAAACGATCAATTGGTATAAACAGATCACTTTTTTTGGGGTTTTTAAAACAACACTTTATATTTCAAATTCTAATAATTATTTTGCTGTGTTGATTGATCTCTGTGTGACAATGTCTGAAGTACGAAACCGCAAAGAGCGAAAGGTGAAGCATCAGTCACAAAAATCTCTGAATCCACCCACCAAGGATTTAGAGGTATTAAAAGAGACAACAAAAGGTATAACGTCTGATGCTTTAAAGAATACACGGAATTACTCACTCTGGAACATCTGGGTTGCTAGTACAATTCTAAAAGTTCTATTGTTTAGTACTTATCATTCGACTGACTTTGACGTCCATAGAAATTGGTTAGCTATAACAAACAAACTTCCTTTAAAAGACTGGTACATTGAGGCTACGAGTCAATGGACCCTTGATTATCCGCCATTTTTCGCTTATTTTGAGTGGATTCTTTCTCAATTCGTCCCGCAAGTAGTCAGAGAAGACGGCTGTTTAGATATTGTGGAGGTAGGTAAATATGGATGGCCTACCGTTGTCTATCAAAGAAGTACGGTAATCATCACTGAGGTACTACTATTTGCGGTACTTCAAACATATATCAATCTCAGTGAAAATAAGACTTTGAACTTTATCATTGCGAGTTCGTTGGTTCTATCACCTGGTCTTTTGATTGTTGATCACATTCACTTCCAATATAATGGTATGTTATTCGGAATATTTGTATCAATCATTCTAGCTGCAAGACATCAAAGAAACTATCTACTAGCTACTTTGTTTTCGGTGTTATTATGCTTCAAACATATATTTCTATATCTTGCACCTGCAGTATTCGTATATCTTTTAAGGGTTGAAGTTCTGGATGTATCCCAGAGAAGCATTATTAAATTTATTAAATGGGGAAACCTAATAAAGTTAGCTGTGATCGTTATATCGATATTTGGAATCGCTTTTGCTCCATTCATATATTATGGTGTGATTCCTCAATTGCTTGCCAGGTTGTTTCCTTTCTCTAGAGGCTTAACACATGCTTATTGGGCACCAAATATCTGGGCAATATATTCATTTTTGGACAAAGTTTTAGTCGTTATTTTGAAAGTTCCATTGATCAACTCAACGTTATCAAAATTCTTGCCAGTTCCATCCATTGATCGTATCCAGGAGAAATTGATTACTGTAGGAAATACTGGTACTAGAGGATTAGTGGAAGATGTGTTCTTTGTTATCTTACCTAACATTTCACCAAAGGTTACGTTTTTGTTGACTCTATTTTATGATATTTTGTCAGTTTTACCCGTTTTATTACAGCCAAACTTCAAAAGATTCATTGGAGCCTTGACCTTGAACGCATATGCTTCATTCCTGTTCGGATGGCACGTTCATGAAAAAGCCATCATGTTGATTATAATCCCATTCACATTCTTAGTCACGGAAAGAAGGTTATTGAACTGTTTCTTGGTTTTAGCAAGCTCAGGATATGTAAGTCTATTCCCATTGCTTCCAAGTCAAAACTTGATCAAACAACTGTACACTTTCATTTGGTTTTTAATTTATTCTGTTTCATTTATGGAAGTTTCCAAAAGCAAGAGCTCTCATAGGATATTTTTATATGATAGGATGACATTGGTCTATATAGTTGGATTGATTTTTATGACCTGGTTTGTCTTTGCTTTAGGTTTGTTCAAAGAAGGGTATCCAATTTTGGCTAATTATGAATTTATTGGTTTGATGATTTACAGTTTCTACTGTGGTATTGGGGTAATTTTCAGTTGGTTCGGATTAAGTTGGTTATATTTCTTTGAAGATACATTATGGGAAAATGCAGATGAAGATAGATAAACAGTTAGTATAATACATAATATTGCATGATAGAAAGGAATCTCAACTTTCTATCTCTCTATTTTTTTGCGTTTTTTAGAACATGAAGGACACAACCATGTTCCTCTTGGAGCCGTGTTCAAGCCAACACAATCATAATGAAACCACTCTCTTTTACATTTTGGGTTGTCGCATGCCACCATATCTCCATAACTTGGTTTTTTGCATATACAGTAGAGTTTTGTATCTTCTTCATCGTCGTTAAGGTCATCACTATTATCATCCTCGCGATGACCCTTAGCCAAAACGGGGAGACTTCTTGATTTCGCCGCCCTGCGATTTGAAGATTGTTGTGCCTTCAGCCGTAGGTTAATTGGCCTCTGCCTAGATCTTTTTTGTATACCGCTTGCATTATTTCGCACAGTCACTCTTATTTTTATCTTGGGAGCTGAACCTTGGTTATTTGTCCTCTTATTGGTTCTCAGCGATTTCTTGACCAATGATTCTCTCATTTTTGATTCATTTTGATATAGTAATTGGTCATTTTGTAGCTGTTTATGTTCATTTTTCAACTTCAGTCTTGAGAATTGGATTGCAGTTGCAATTGTTTTCGCCTCAACGAAGGACTCGATACGCATTTGGTGCATATTATTCGATGTGTGAAGGATTGATCTGACTAGTATGCTGCGCTTGTGATTGGGCAGGCCTGAAGACTGCAACTCTTGCAAATCAGAATGCAATTTTTCTTTCGATGTATAATAGGCCGTGTCTATCGACTGGATGAGCCAGAACTTACGTACGATGTCGGATGGCAAATGGTCAACAAATGAAACGAACGAGGACCTCACATCTGTATCCTCCATCGCAAATCACAACTGTCAACGGTCAACAATTAATTAATTAATCAATCAAAGAAAAAACAAGACGCGCGTTTAAAACAACTTTAATAACAAAAACACCCGCGAAAACAAACAAACAAACAAAACAAACAAACAAAAAAAATA
>JAJLXD010000123.1:0-12764 GCA_030571115.1 Wickerhamomyces sp. yHMH617
CCCCACGTTAAAAGGAATCCATGCTTTTTTTCTGATTGAGATTTCCAACAAATATAGTCATTGTATACACACTAGATATAAATTTATTTATTCTTGCTTCACCAGTACATAAAGTCAGCTCGCTATTATAGCCTTCACTTGATTTGATGGTTGTGGAGAACAATTATGTTTGATTGTTGATTATGCTTATGTTCAGTAGAGCTTGATTAACGGCTTACCCATTTTGGGACTTCTCCGACGGCGCTAAGCCTTAAGCCGGCATTTTTTATTACAACGGTTTTTTTGCCCTGGCGCCTCGTTGCAGATATCAAAAGAAACGTAAGAAACTTATTTAGAAAAAAAAAGGAAAGATTTATAATTGATTCTTTGTTAATAAAAGCTGAGCATCGGACTTTGTTTGTTGTTTGAGCAATCCATTTGAAATTCAGTAAAAGGATAAATATGCCATTTGACGATAAAAAAGGTTTAGAAATCGCTATTGAAGAAGCTGTTGAAGGTAAGTTGACCGATCCCAGTGTGTCATATATGACAATGACTAGACTCTAGAGTACTAATCTATTTTTCATCAGGTTTCAATCAAGGAGGTGTTCCAATTGGTGGATCCTTAATCCACGAAGATGGTAGAGTCCTAGGTAGAGGCCATAACTTGAGAATTCAAAAAGGGTCACCAACCTTACATGGTGAGATATCCACTCTTGAGAACGCAGGTAGATTGAAAGGTAATGTATATAAAGGCTGTACTATGTATACCACTCTTTCTCCATGCGATATGTGCACTGGTGCTATCTTGATGTATGGTATCAAAAGAGTCGTTATAGGTGAAAATGACACCTTTGTTGGTGGTGAAGATTATTTAAGACAAAGAGGTGTTGAAGTTGTAAACTTAAATAACCAAAAATGTAAGGATCTAATGGCTCAATTTATCAAAGAAAAACCAGAAGAATGGAATGAAGACATAGGTACTGAATAATAATTTTACGCTTCCAAAGTAAATTGAACAATCATTATAGCTTTTTTTTTTTTTTATTGCATCAGCAAACGAGTATATCTCGTTGTAAATATAAGAATAATAACATCAATGGGAAAATTGATAGAACTAAAGGTCAAATGAAATCTGAATTCAAGCTGATTGAGTGGCAGCAGCAACAGTAGCTGATAGGGACTCAGCTACTTTATCGACAGCTTTTTTTTTAACAGCACCGGAAGAACCTGGGAGAAATAACTAAAACCATGTGTTAGTAATGTATAAGAAATGGTAGCACAATAATTTTACTTACTTCCATGTAACAGACACCAATACCGACGAAACCTAATCTAAAGAAAAAACCATGTTAGTATATATTGATATTGATTTCAACCCAAGAAAGAAAAAGAGCACTTACGCTAATCGTATCCATCCAGCTTGAGCACCTTCAGCAACAGGTTCACCATGAAGCTCGTTCAAGTAAGCTTGCACAGATGAAAGCAAAGAGAACCAAGACAAGAGCTTATTCTTCATGAACATCGCAGCCATAGGCATACTTTGACTCACGACACCCGTACTAGATGAAGCTGGAGTTGGAGCAACGTGGATGTATGGCACAACGAGATCTTCGCGTTTCACTTGTGGAGCCATCTTTTTGTTATATTGTTTTTCGTTGTGTGGGATTTTAATACAGATATTATCGACGACTTTCTTTTTGATTGATTGTAGATTTCAAGGAAATTTATCTGTGGCACTTTCTGGCGAATTTTTCTTGGTAATTGATTATGTAATCATTTAACATTTAATATATTCATATATGTAAGCTGTTTAATGGATGATATTTATAGTAGAGATAGATTTTTTATCTCCTTCTTCTATTATTAGAACTTCCCTTTCTATAATGGTGCCATTTTTATAACAATATTGTAGAATTTTTAAAATATTGTTTCTTGATTTAGTTAATCTAAAGGACCAGCTATATATTAAAATAAAAATTCATATGGTTTAATATATTGCAGATATATATATTAATATTTGAAAAATTTATAATTTGCGCTGCGCTGCTCACATATTCATGATCATGATGAGCTGCTGTACTCGATCATCAAATGTTAATTTACTGCAGCAGCAGCAGCAGCAGCAGCAGCCAATATTTGGTATTTATTAAATTATATATTTAATGTCGACAATATTATGATTGACTTCTTACCGATTGTGCAATATAAATAGTATGAATATTAACATATATATAATCTTAGAAAAAAAACACCAGTTCTTGATATCAGCATTGTACCTTGGAGAAATTGATAATTTTTGTATATTAATGACATATTTTTCAAATTATTGGCCAATTAAATTGATGTTACCTCTTCAGCAATGATTGCATAATCTTTTGGTCCAATATTTTCAATATTCAATATACGACCAATGAACCATTGTTTATGTGGCTGTAAATTCAATTCATTCTTGAGTAAATATTTGACATCATTCATATCGTTGAATGCTGCCCACTGATTAATTGCCTGATTTTGACCATTCGTGCTTCTTGTAGGTAAAAATAAAACTAAATCACCAACCTGGAAGTTTCTTATAGATATTTTACCCTTGTTCAATTGAGTTATCTCTTTTGATTGTTTCATCTCTCTTTTGGCTAGATGTTCAACTTCCTTGAATCTTCTTGAAATGGTAGGGACAAACAAAGGATTCAAACTTGTGACATGACGCACAAATTCTAGATATTGTGCTTCAAATGTGGTTAAGTTATAACTCGATAATAATGAGTCACATACAGCTTCCAATGCTTCAACATCGATACTATCAGGAGATGAGTTCAAACGTGAAATTAATTGAGGATCTGGTGTATGTGACCAGATATCAGCAACCTCGATATCTTCATGAACTATTGGTCGATAACCACCCAGTTTATCAAGGCTAATTTTTTCACTGGATCTGTTACGCAAGCCTTTTACCCTTCTCATGTCTACAGTTCCATCCGTGATAGATTCAACCGCAAGCATTCCCATTGATCTTAAACTTTCATCCATAAGTTGATGAATATTGAACAGAATATCAGATAGGTCCCTGCATTTGATCAAAAGCGAATCAATAATGATAACCAATTGGACAATTGTTTGCAGGTGTTTTTTTTCAAACTCACCAGATTGAGAAGCTTGTTCTTGTTGCAAAGTTTGAAGCTCTTCGAGTTTCAATTTCAAACTTTCAACTTCTTCTTGATGTGCCCCTTTCTCTTTGGAAAATTCATTTTCCCTGTTTGACATATTATCAAGAAGATCATTTTTCATTGATTTTAATCTCAAAAAGTCTTCTTTGCAAGTTTTTAGGTCAATTTCCAGTTTAGCCTTATCACCAGAAAGTTCCTTAATTTTCAGTTTGAGATCTTTGATTGCCTCCTCCCTTGAAATCTCAATTTCACCAACTTTTCCGTGCAAATCTTCAATTAAAAGCTCTTTATCCTTCAATGACGCATTCAGATTTTCAATATCATGAGTCTTTACAGACATTAGAGTTTCAAGCTCACTAATTTTAGTGGTAAATAGTTCCAGCTGTGACTTCATTTCTATAAATTTGCTTGATTCAATATCATCTTTGGCTTTGGACTGTAATTTCTTGTCCTTTTCAAGGTTTTCCTGATTCATCTCTGCAATAAGATTATCCTTCTCATTAAGCTCTTTTCGCAAGGATTCAATGGTGTCTTCTTGCTGAGAAATCGTTGAAGTTTGTTTGATAAGGTCCAATTTTGTTTCCGTTAAAGACTTTTGAAGTCTAGAAATCTCATGCTGCTTTTCCTCGTCCAAAAGATGAAGCTTTTTTGTGATACTTTGATTATCAACCTCTTTGTTGGCTAGAAGTCGACGGGATGTCTTGATTTCATCATCAAGCTTCGTGATGAGACTCTTGGATTCTTTTAAACTCTCTTTTAAATCCCCATTTTCATTTATCACCTTTGAAAGTTCTTCATGGTGATTGGGAGATGTAGCTCTGGAGCCCTCCTCACTCTCAGTCAATTTTGAGGTACTCTCAAACCCTTGGGTATATTTTGACAAAGAACTTGTTCTTGAAAGAGCAGATGGCCAATTATGGGAAAAACTTCGAAGTTGTTCTTGATGCAATAAATTTTCAAGCTTTCGTATCCTTGCCTTATATCCTTTGACAAGATCATTATCAGATTTTGAAGTTGAGGTTCTGCTATCAAAAGAAACTGGCTTCTTAAGTGATATAGACTCTAAATCTTTGATCAAAAGATTTGTGACTTCTTTTGAGACAGAATTCAGCTGGAGTTGTTGGATATATTTCATGCAGTCATCATAAGTGAATGTCTGATATGCTGAAGATCTGTCTTCATTTGAAGTGATTTCAAATGACGTGAGATTGTTACTGTTAAATGATGAGATATTAAAATTTAACAGCTTCAAAATATCACCATAGCGTTGAAGCCAATTGGTTCTGGCTTTTATCTCTTTTTCCCTCAATGTCGCAAAATTTTCATTCGTCCTAGAGCAGATCGCTTTCATTTCTTGTATCCATTGATTTCTTCTTAGACTCTCTGTTAAATAAAGACCATATAGCAAAGGAAGATCAACAGTGTGTGCTAAAGATGCCTCAATTCGTTGAATCTCTTCAATCTCACCAGTGAGCTCCTTCACAGATTCCCTCAAACTTGCCATTTCAATCTGTACTGATATCAACCTTTGAAGGAAGCCAACTATTGTAAGTTGGAGTCTGTGATATAACTCGTTCTCATCCAATAGGTATTGATATATCTGGCTCGACAAATCAAATATTTTGTGGACAAAGTCACTTTTATGCCTTTGGAATGTATCTAGAATGATGTCGATATCAAAGTTATCTAAAGTAGTAGCAGTTTTTTCAAGTAAACTTTTGGTATCACGTTGTACTTTGTTGCTCAGTAGCCGAAGCTCAGATAGTAATTCAGTAGCTTCAGAAGACTTTACAGTTTGATTTGAATCTTTTTCCAATGATAGTAATTGTTTGGCAATACTTTTTCTCTGGATATCATTGTTTAAGATTTTTGGTTCCAAACTAAGAAAACCACCTGAAACATTTCGGCTGATTTTCAAGCTTTTGTCAGCTTGTTCCTTTATGTCATTCTTGTTTAAAAGCTCTGATAAAGGTTTACCATCCATCATGTCCAGATTTGTCAATAGTTTATAGTGATCTTCCCACGAAGAAACTAAGGAGTGTTTCCCTAACTCATATGAGTATGACGAAGAAGCCTCATAATGCTTTTTGGACTCAGTGCAATAAGTATCAACATATTGTTTTGCCACCTTGAGAGACGTAAATAGGACATGTATTCTCTGATTTAATGCAAGGGCTTTTTCAGCAAACCGAGAAGAATCTGATTCAATAGCAGCAGCCCATCCCAGGTTTGTGGTCAAAAGACTCACCAGCTGCCTTGAGATCCTGTTCTTTACTACTGTTTCCAGGTCAATATCAAATAAAGGAGAGTTTATAGGCCGTATGAGGCCCTCCAAATCATCAAATGAATCGGTATGCAAGTATCTTCTTAAGTAGTTAGTGTTCTCATTACCTTTGGAGGAGAAAACATTTTTATCGAAGGCGTAGATTTCATCTATTTCATCAAACGTTGAACTATTCAACTTGAAACCAAAAGGCGATAAAAGGAACACCTGACTGAACGGTATGTTCAGCTGGCTGGAGCAGAAACGTTTCAATTCATCAAGTGTGACAAAATAGTACCTATTTGTGGTTATTTTGACACCCGTATGAGCATTGAATATCGAAAGCTCTTTGCCATCCATTGTGTGTAAAGTAGTGTGAACTGTGGTCCCCTCTGAGCATTTATCTCAGGAACTAAAAAAGCTGGTGGCAAAATTCTTGTGAAGAGCAGACAAAAGATAACCGTCGAGTACCAACAATACAAACCAACAATCGCTTTTTCCAACAATGATTCGTTGTGATCAGTCAAATATGAGGAGATTTGCAAGTTTTGTGCCAAAATTATCTAGCTTAAGCATTCGCGAGTTCGCGAATATAATGGTAGGTGCACATATTTGGCCATTGTCATTGTTCGTTTCTTTATTAAATGTTAAAGAAAACTATATTTTTACCTGTGGAAGTCGCCAGTGAAATAATGGCTGAGTCAGTGTTCCAATACCACAAGCTGGACCTCGATAATGAACAAGATTTTGAGGATGTGAAGAAGCTGATAGGCGAGGACTTATCAGAACCATACTCAATATATATTTACAAGTTTTTCTTGAATCAATGGCCAGAATTGTGTTATTTGGTGAAGAATAAGGACGGTGTGAACGTTGGGTGTATTATAGGGAAAATTGAGATACACAGGGAAGTTAGATCTAGAGGTTACATTGGGATGTTAGCTGTCCAGAAGAACTATAGAGGGCATGGCCTCGCAAAGAAGCTGGTAAGGCTAGTAATTGAAGAAATGATTAAACAAAAAGTTGACGAGATTATGCTAGAGACAGAGGTGGTTAACACTCCTGCTATCTCTCTGTATGAGAATATGGGGTTCATAAGAATGAAGAGGCTCTATAGGTATTACCTGAATCAGCATGATGCGTACCGATTGATTCTACCGATAACTTCAAAATCATTCACAAGATCAGGTCATCTTCAACCTTTGGAACAGTTGGCTAACACAACAGCAAAGAAATTAAATTTGGGATGATAAGGAGATACTATCTACAATATACTATAACAATAACCTGATTATTCTAAGAAACACAACAAACATATACATTTTTCCTTTTGATTCTTTCATTTGTTCTGGACTCATTCGTCATCTTCAAATTTAGGAGCTAAATAGAAACGTAGATACCCACTTGATAATCTATATTCGAACAATGCAGGGGTTTTATCAGCCAATTTCACTGTAATGCTTGGAGATAAGGTTGTACCTTTCACAATGTCCGACAGGTATCTAAGACCAAAAGTCAAGTCAACAGGTTTGATCAATTCAACTTTGATTGAGTTTTCTGACTTCTCCAAATCATTGTAAGGCTTGACAATAATACTTCCACTACCAATATCACCTTTGGCTTCAAATTTGACAGTATCCTTAGTGACTAAAATGGTTAGAGAATCTGAGAGTTGAGCCAAATCTCTAGTAGTTTTTTGGAAGTCAGATGAAGGTAAAGTAACAATAGAGTCATAATCCATATCATCGATGTTCAAATAATCGGACTCAATCTCCATCAGTTTCAAAGAGTATTCTGAGATTCTATCTTTTTCCGTATCTTCAAAAACAACGAGAACAGCATCTGGTGTGTCTTCGGCCACTAAAGTCAAAGTATCGGTGTTGTTGCCACATCTTAGGATTTTAGATAATGATGATAAATCAATTCCTAAAGTGATGTTACGATCACATCTGTAATCTTGGAAAGCATCTTTACCAATCAACAAGGATACTAACAAGACACGGGAGTCATCAACGGCCTGCACAGTAATCCCCTGGTCTGTGCAATTGAAGTTACATAGTTGGACAGTATCTTTAAAAGACTCAATAATCTAATACATTATTAGTATTTGCCATCCCATCGATAGAAAAGTTATTCACGTACCTTCTTTAGCAAAGCAGCTTGGTCAAATTTGGCTTCAAGCATTGTGCGTAATTAGTTTGTGTGTGTGTTAATTGATAGTTCTATCACAGCAAAATGTAATGAAACAAGCAGAAAACAGGAAAAATTGTTCAAAATATAAAAAATGGTCGTGTTGACGCGTCGCATAAAAATACGCGAAAAAAAAAAAATCAGTCACGTGATTGATTATATAACTAATTTTGGTCTGGCCACACAACTTTTATTGCCAGAAATATTAGGGACCTTTTGTTCGTTTTGAATTTGAGTGTTTGGTTGGTGATTGTGATAAACGCAGTTTGCTAGTGTTGCTGACTTTGTTCGAGGAGATATGACAGAAATCCAATCAGCTGAAGTTGATACCCTGAGTTTTATAAAGTAAGTTTATGGTTCTCATTGGTCGTTTAGGGTAAAACATGAGATACTAACAAATGTGCTAAAAGTGCATTTGCAGAGAAGGTCAAAGGAGCAAAAGCCAGTGGGAACTTCCCAGGAGGGGTAATCAATGGAGAACTAACAAACAGAGGAAATAAATTAAAGAGTGGGTCTGAGCTCGTTCATAGAGATAAGATCGATGGATTCAACAACGACACAGAAACAGAAGAGACTGTTAATTACAATCGTCAACAGAGAACTGTTGTTAAGAGAAGAAGGCTTGACACATATAACTACCAATCCGATGATGGAGGAGAGAGTGATTACGACGAAGACGATGATCCATATGCAGGTATTGACCTTGAGCGTGTGTTGGCACCAATTCAACAAACTACTGATGTTGTGACAAGAAGCTCCATAAATAAAACCTATACCAGTGATATATTGACAAATTTAGCACAGCAGGCTATAGAGATGATAGAGAAAGAACAAGAATCAGTAATACAACTCTCTTCATTGCTCGATATTTTTTTGGGAGAAGATGTGGATGGTTTCCTTGAGGCTAAATTAGCATTACCAGAATACGACATGAATCAGTCGCAAGAACAGCGAGAACAACAGCTAATCGAATCAGCTGAAGAGGCTGATAAGAGAATAACAAGAAGAAAGTCAACACAAGAAGTCGATCCATTCTTTGCCTTACCAACTTTCAAAATAGATCACGATTTCGGTTTAACTCCAGATGACGCTGAAGAATCACGGCAACTGACTCAGATAGCAGCCCAAAGAAACCAGGAATATGTCAGAAACTTACAAGAACTTCGAAACGGGTTAGCAAGAGCCCAGTATGTTAAAGAAAAAATCTATAATTGGGCAAAGGAGATGAATGGAGATCCTGATGAGAGCGATGTTTACCAAAAAGAAGTAGCAGCTGAGAATGCAGCCAAAGATGCTAAAGAAGCTGAGAAAGAAACCTCGAAAAAGAAAGAATCATCTACTTCGGCCAATGGGACTCCCGCACCTGAAGTTGCAACAAGAAAAAGTAATCGCAGAAGAAGGAACTAAACATGGTCCACTTTCTATTGATTCAGTTAATAATTTTAGGTTTTATATACAAAATTCTCAAATTTCACCAACCGTCTGTATTTTGATCCAGTACTTTGACTAGTAATTCATCTTCTGTTGGTTTGATATTGCTAAAGAAAGGTACTACTGATTGTTTCACAACAGAATCAAATAGACCAAATATCAAACCCTTTAAATCGTCACCAGTCTGTTTAAAATCAGGATATGAGTTAATCTCGAGCAGCGTAACATTGAATTGGTCGTCAATGATGAAATCTAAACCAAATATTTCAAAAGCATTACTCAAAGGTTGAAAATTCATTCTATCAACACTGACAGCAGCTTTGAAAACTTCACTGACAATGGCGCAGATTTGAGAAAAAATTGATGCCTTGTTTTGTTCTAATAAGCCTTCCAAGTCCCAGAACTCAACAACAGAATTATTTTTTAAGATGTCATCTTCTCCTTGTAAACAGGTATTTGTTAAGTGACCGAACATTGAAATTTCTTCATCTTTCAGGTCTGGTTTAGTATAGCTTGTTAATGCAAATAATGCTAGCATTTTCTTGTAAACAAACACTTCGATGGACCCATTTGCTAAAACGTAGGCTCTAATATGAAATTTCTTTTTGTTGTAAGATGACAGCAGCAAAGGGTTGTCAATATACTGTTGAACAATAAAATGTCTTAACTGAGAAGTGATGATACCATGGTTATCCTGATTCTCTTCCGCGTCATCTTCGTCATCCGAGTTCACAGCTTCTTCGAAAGAGTCAAAGATATCTTGCAATTGTTCAATTGTGTTAAAAATCCTTATTCCTTGACCTTTATCACTCATACTAGGCTTTAAGATCCATGTTTTGTCACCTTTCTCAATCTCAGTCCTTAATTCATAAGATTCATCAAGCGAATCTTCTAAAAACTCAGCATAATCAACCTCCAGATTGAATGTCTCTGGAAATGCTATTTTCAAGATTGAGGCTGGATTCTTCACCACATATGAATGAATGGTGTGAGCTAAATAGTGCTTTCTTATGAGTGCTTTTCTGTAAATATATGAATTGATCAAGTAGTTGTCATCAGTGCGGACTCTATCGAAATCTAGTTCTTCATAATCACCATATTGGAAAGTTTTTACAGAGGCTTCAGAAGGCTTCGTATTAGTGATCCTTAAAGCTGCGATATTCGAACGAATGGCTTCTAGAATTGCAGGATAGATATAGGAACATTGATCTATTGATATGTATGCTGTTCCTGAAAATGGGCTATTTAGTTTGTCGTTGATTCTAATATTGTTAGTAAACTCAATTAACTAGATGGTGATAGAACTTCAAGACAACACATAATTGAAATACATATATCAGTACGTATTCTTTGTATTTCTTATACACGCTTCAATGATTCATTGCCCTGCAATGAATAAATCTTGAATTAACTTACTGTGGCAATTTGATTTCTCCTGTTATTGGTAATGTTCTGAAAATGGATTTCAAAGGAGTAACGCTATTAAAAGAAATTAGTAAAAAGCTCAGAGTGATTAACAGAAACATGATACATACGATATTTCGTTTTTATTCAAGACAACAGCATCGTTATGTTCTCCCCTTTCAGCACTTTCTAAGACACCTTTATGTACGGTATGGAAATCAGGAGTCCATTTGAATTTAATTACATCTGGGTTTGATCCATCAACAATATCTGACTCATCTCTTTGTTCTGAAGATTGATGTGTTTCGACTTTTTTGAATAAAGTTGTCCATTTATTCTCCAATATTGGAACGTAGTTTATTTTAGTTTCACCATATTTCAAGCTTGAATTTAATGGAATGTTCACGGTATATAGGTCAACAGTATCATCCCAATTTTCGTAAAGATACTTTATCAACTGAACGCTGATTTTAGATGCTTCAGTTACTTGATCCACATTCAATGTTCTAGACTCAAATCCAAAACTTAAACCGATAGCTTTCTTGTTAGCAAAAGTTGCCTCCATAGCAGCACCCACAGTACCTGAACTTGTGATATAAACAGCAGATGTGTTTCTACCAAAGTTAGGCCCTGAGATCACCAAATCGACTGGTGGTTTAGTGTCTTTATAGATATGATTGATACCAATATCAGCACAAGAAGCAGGTGTACCGTCGATTAGAACCCATTCTTTGAATTCCTTCAGTAATTGAGGCTGAGACTGGGGATATGGCCCTTGGTAAGCATTTCCTTCGTGTGTTGGATAGATGAATGATGCAGTTAAATCTTGCCCTGCAAAATGTGCTTTACCAATCCATGACCTTTGAGTATGAGGAACACAAATAGATAATTCCCAGTCAGTTTGAGATTGAATTGCATCGACTAAAAACTTCACATAAGGTGAAGTCTGGTCATTCAAGGGACCATCATCGTTTGTTAAAAGAACGTGAACCATACTCTTACTGTCTTGTCTAATCTGCGACCTAAAAATGACATCTACCTAATGTTTAAGAAGACTCAGAATTTTTAACTGTGGATAAAATTTGACGATTATCACGTGAAGTTATAAGAATATTCACCTGATTAGTCACATGACAATAATTTCGCGATACACATATTTTTTTTTTCTTTTCAAAGTTTAAGAAGAAGAGTAATCTGAGTCCAGAAGCGAAGTTCTTTGATCGCTCGAGAGTTATAATCAAGTATACGACAATGTCATTTCTACTGCAGCAGGCAATGAACAATCAGGAAGTTGATCCTGAAAAGGTGAAGATAGCAGCCATACAATTTGATGCGATGAACACAACATTTAACAAGTAAGTGGAGCTAGATGTTAATTATGAACATGAACTGAACACCTGAAGACTAACTTAAGTAGTATACTTTATACATGCGGGAAGAAATGCATACCAGATGAGTATGGTGAAGCAGAACTTAATAAGGGGGAGATGGTGTGCATAGATAGATGTGTTGCGAAGTTCTTCACAGCTAATTTGAAAATGGGAGAGGTAAGTTCACAATCATATCGATGTGGTTGACCTTTTTGAAACACAATACTAACACCCAACACCAGTATGTGCAGTCACAGGGTATGGGCCCAGATACACTAGTAGCATACAATAGACTGAATAGTGTTTAGAAACGAGGTAATGAACAGACTTGTAAATATGTATCAGAGCAGGAACAGAACACCAAGTTTGTATTACATAATATATTACATAACAAAAACCTGGACACCAACGTCCGAATACAGCAAGAAATCATCAGCTAAAAAAATTGGTGGTAATTTAAAGCATTCACCTATACTTTTTTTTTTCCCATACTAAAAAAGTGCCTAACAAAAGTAAAACACTAGTTAAATTTTAGTATGTATGAATTTTTGTATGGGGAAAATAACGAAATCGAGAAACAACAACAATTTTCCATGAAGACATGCAAACAAAAAAACACAAGAGTTTTCTTTATGATACGAATGAATTGAATTGCCAATTTCACCAGTTTGAATTATGAATTTAAGGGGGGTTTCAACTATCAACAAGTTTTGGTTTTCATAACTTTGGGGTTTGATGGGAATGAGATGAGTTTACACTGCGAAACGCCTACAGCAAAAAATGGACCATAAAAATCAGTACTGTGCAATCAATACAAAACACTTTGAAAACTCATTGAGTTTGATAGTTTTTAATTTTAAAACCAGAGGTTTGCCTGCTCTCATTTCTAAACAAAAAAGTGGGAAAGTGTGTTGATACCCTTTTTTCAGCTTGCTGTGTTTTTTTTTTTTTTTTTTTTTT